>PPHD01006346.1:0-24707 GCA_002909625.1 Bambusicola thoracicus
AGAAAAAGAAAAAGAAAAAGAAAAAGAAAAAGAAAAAGAAAAAGAAAAAGAAAAAGAAAAAGAAAAAGAAAAAAAGAAAAAGAAGTGAGAGGGCACGGATAATATGACCATACTTATCCTTCGTAATTTTAATCAAAATGTGAGATGAAAAAGAAATAATAATTTTTAAAAAAGTAATCTTGATACAGAGTTTTTGACAAATAATCAAATTCCACCAATACTAAGAATGTATAGTAATATTTTGTACTTTGTGTTAGACATATTGCTTGATTTATTAGCAAAATATTTTGAACTGTCTTATAACATTGTGAAAAAATCTGTCTTGCCTTACTGACCAGTTATTCTCGATAATGAAATTTTTAGCTTTAAGAGTATCTTTAAGTCCCTTGCCATTTAACCTCCTAAGGTTAAATATCTGTTTGAAATTAATAAGCTGAGTAAGATTTATGTAAGAAAGCACAGAAAGTTGATGTTTTTAAGTGACTTGTAACAATAAAGCCAGAAGGACCTGCTGAAGTTAACACTTGTTAATTTTTGATAGTAAACCTACCCAATTACTGAGACACACAACTGCTGAAAAGCTTCATCTTCCTGTTTCTTTCCACCAGATGGTGGTATAATGCAAAAAATCATAAGGCCTTTCCACTCACTTCTCCTAAAGAGAAATACTTCATCAGTAAAATTACTTTCCTTCAAGTCTGTTATTTATAGTTTCAGAGGTCAGATAGATTTTATTTTCCAACTATTGAATAGGAGACATGTTAAATAAAATGAAATAAAATATTTTAGTAAAGCTCTATCCAAACTCAGCAGTGACTCTATTTTCACCTATTTATTATTAGCAGAGTCTAGTAGTTGTATTTTCCTCTGGTTCTCACCTGTAACACAGATACACATTTCTGACAGATAGAGTGTAAATTCCTGGGAACTACAAAGCAAGTATTGAAAGCATACTTAGATGTCATGGTACGACTTCTGTATGTTATGAATGCTTTGAAATCAGCCCAAGAGTTAACTTTGGCTTAAAGATGAGGCTTGGCTTTAACACAAGAAAACGCCATCTAATTCTAGTAGAATTACATTGGCTAAAAGGTAAGAGTGTGTTCATCACATCTCCAGCACCTTCTAGAACTGAGTAACTTGGTAGAAACAGCAGATTTTGAAGCTCATGCAGAATATGGATTTTTCTTGCAAAAGTAGGGAGTAGCAGGGGTTTGCGTGGTTTGTGATGTATTGTTCTAGCTAGTTTATACTCTTAATGTTCACCTTCAAGTATTGTGGTATTGAATTAGAATCTGCATCTACATTCACTTCAGTGCTTACAAGAATTTAAAAATTAAAAAAAAAAAAAGGATGAAAAGCTCACATTTACAAACTTTATATTCTCAAAACCAGTGATTATCTTCTAGTGAGAAAAAAGTAATTTCATCATCCAAACAGAATGAAAGCTATTACTAATTATCACAAAGGAAAGATGCAAAATGTGAAATAAGGCTATTATCTATCCTTTTTTTTTCACTGTTTCTCCTAGTCATGCCTTGATATGCATACACAAATAAAAAGTTCCATTTTGCTAATCCTCAAACCTGACTGAGCTCCGGGCCACTGGGGATATGACGTTCAACACAAGCCCTGACATTACACCCTAACCTGTGTGGATGTGAAAACTAGGCTTTAATCCTGAAGCAGGCCTGTATTCTAATTATCCTGTGCTCATGTGCAAGTCAAGTCTCAGAAGTAAAGCATAATTAAAGCAGATATTCTACCCTTTGGTCCCTAACATGAGGGAGCCCAGGCTCCCAGCTCAACTGCTATACAAACTCCGCCAAGTTATTTTCTGCCAGGTTGACTTTTGCCTCCTCAGACACATGCTCTCTCTTTTTACCTTATGCTCATTGTATCTGAAATGTCAATTTTCTTCCCTTTTAATTTCAAGATATGTTTCCTAAATCAGTGACAGTTCTTTCAAACATTTACTCAATTACTATTCTATATGATGCTGTATCTATGACACCAGACACCAGGACCAGTAAGTTCATATTTGCTTTATCCCTTTTCACCTTTGTTTCAGGGAACTAGTTCTCTTGCTAGGTCATTTTTTTTTTTTTCACCTGGCGATAAATATTGTGTAAAGAAAAATTTCTATGAATTATTTCAGGCTCAAACCAACATTCTTCTGGTCTCTCTGTAACATTCAAAGCTGCACTGGTTATAGATAGGCAATACTTTATTAGGTTTCTCCTCTACAGTGCTTGCCTTTTCATGGAAGAAGTCTACATAACTAGTTTAGACCTAGATATCTGACTTACAGATGGTTCCAGTCAGGTGAGATGTATTCCATGCGGAAAAAAAAATCTGTAACTCTTACCGGTCTGCAATTGGGAAGGATTGAACTAGGTGACCTTGACAGTAACTTCTATTACTGTTGTCTTTTGTGTTACTTTATATCAAATTTCCTGTACTTTCAGTTCTATAATAACTCCTCTTACAATGCTCTCAGGGAATTGAAGAAGAACCTGTCTTTTCCTGAGTAGTCTTGATATACTGTAATTTACACAGACCTAAAATACTAGGCACTACTTTAAGAGAGAAGAACACAGTATGATACCCATGCATCAGTTTACTCTTCTCAAAAATCAAGAATAGATTTTGGCTTCTGCACTTCAAGTTTCTAGTGCTGTCTAGATGCTAATTCAGTAGGAAAATCAAAATACAAACTCCCACCTGTTTGATTTCTGCCAGCCCAGGAGGGCATTAAGATAGGAAAGAACCTACTGTTTCTTGTTCCTGGGAGAGAATAGACAATCTCATTGTTCTTAACTGAGAAAAGAGGTAACTTTCAGGAACTGAGATGTCTTTTAAAGTAAATTTACACCACACTGTTCTGATGCTTTGTGGGGGATGCCATAGTAAATTCCTTTCTTCATTTTGTAGCTTTAATAGTAACAATTCATTTTTAGGTTGGGTCAGTTTTACTATTTTTCCATACATCTTTTTCAACTTCCAAGAAGGCTGCCTACTGCCATTTGCAATATCTGCTTTTTAAAATATATCTACTGCTGTCTTAAAAGAGGGAGGCTTCACTATCAGGTTGGGTCAAAAAGCCCCACATCTTTTCCCTTTCTTGTACTCCCAATTTTGTGTTCATTTGAGGTCAACGTGTGACTGTACAAGATAGAGAACTAATTTTGTAAATGCTGGAAGATGACCATGAGGTACCACTAGTGCAGGAATTGTGTTTTGATCTTTGTTTTGGTCAGCACTGCTAATACGTAATGATTATAAAAATATCAGCAATTTTTAATACAACAAACAAGCAGTAGATTTAATTTTTTTCCCAGAAAAATCAAGGGAGATCCCTGCAAAGACTATCATTTGATAAGATACATCTTAACAGAGGATAGATGTTACGTACAATGTGTTCATATAATAGAGTGTGCTTACATAGTAGAAAAAGAAATATTATCTGTTTATTTGTCCTTTTCCTTTTTCCCAAGCCTCTCATATGGTCATATAAAACCATAATGTTTCAGTAATCTATAGCTTTCTATGTTATTAATCTCAATGAATATCCATAATGGCGAATTTGAGCTATCTGTTCTCATTCATACCAGTTGCCAATCACATTTTCTTGGTTAAAGTTTAGATGAGGAAGATGAGTCAGAGTGCCTTTCTTTATCCTCCAAGGGCCACATGCATTTTTAACAGAAAAGCACTGAAGTGCTTCAGTGAAGAGAAATCAGATTTACAAGCACCATGCTTCAGAGATTTTAACACACTCTATCTAAATAAAGACTTTACTTTTCACAGTAAATGTCAGCTCCTTTCACATTAAGATGTGCTTTGGAAAGGGGTGCAAATAGTACATTATGTTTCTTCACACACTACTAAGAGCTGCTAATAAGTCATCAGAAATGTTTTATCACAGCATATCTTCTTTAACCTTCTGCCTTGTCAAATACTGTTTATAATCTGTATCATCCAAGTCGGAGAAACATGGATGTGGGGGACAGGTCAAAGAACTATGCATTGAAGTATGCCATCTAATTTGCATCACTGAGCTAGATATTTGAAGAAGATCTACTTTGTTCAAAGGCCATTTCCAGATAACTTTATAAAGAAAATATAAATCTGTAGACTTTTAATCTATATCTTGTAGAAGCTACAGTTCCCGGTGCCACTCCTTGCTTTTACACTAAAGGTGAACTTTCACAGAAACAGATGTATCTCAGGTTGTTTGTTTTTGTTTTTTGTCCCAAATAACTTGAGAAAATGGAAGTGAAATGTCACATTTGTTTATTTGTTTGTTTGTTTGTTTTAAATCAATTCAAATATCAGCAATCCTGGATCATTCATGGACGCATTAAGTGGATTCTCAACTGATACTTTAATATTCTTTCACAAGATTTAAAGGAAGCTCAACTTAGGGTGCTGGCCATGCAAAACTCATTCAGACTGAAGCCCTTAAAACTTGACTATTTCGATAACATGAAACTGCAGGATTTTTTTTTCTCAACCACATGCCCTTCTTTGACCTTCTCTATTCCTTAAAATTTTAAGAAGCTCCTATTTGAAGCAGGGCAACAAACTGAAGCCCTGTTAGAATAAAGGGATTTGAAAGGACTAAGAATAGAAATAAATACCAAAAATAGCAAAGAAAAAGTATTTTAAAAAGTCATTTAGGATTTTTTAAGTAATCTTAATCTGCCTGCAGGAATGTTTCAGTTCAGCTTTTATTACCTAGACGTTGTTTGTATTAGAACAGTTCCTGCACTTCATTGCTTGAGTGCTACACAGTTATTTAATGAAGACATTCCTTTACCTGCTCAAAGAATAATTTCCTTACTTTTCTTCAGTACTAAAAAATCATTTAAATGGAAAAACAAAAAAACAAAAAAAAACAGAAAGTGGAGAACATAACATGTTTTGACCCTCTAAACCATGGGTGTGCAACCTTTTGACTTGCCTTAGCTACACTGAGTAAAGAGGAATTGTCTTGGGCCGCATTTAGTGTATAATATAATTAATTTAAGTAGCAAAACTTCTTTTATATGTATATGTATTATTCAAACATTAGAAAAAGAGGCCAACAAAACCATAAAAACAGAGTAATATTTGACCTTATTTTTGTGAAAACAATATACCAGTGTCTGGTTGGATTGAAGTGATTGCAATTCTTAGTGCATTCTCAAGGTTCTTGTCAGAAATTTTTAATGAAAATTTACTCTTCCTGTACATCATCTTTCAAAACAGTTGTTCATAAATGTACACACCAACTAAAAGCAATTACATGAATAAGGCATGATTGTGAGCGAGGTATATTTTTTCTGGTATGTCTTATAAAAGTCTAGTAAAGAGACAATTAAAATTTTGAGTTGCATGTCTGACTGCAATTCTTTACATTTACTTTGAAAAATCTGACTACAATATATTTAAGTTGACTGAAAATGGAGTCACAAATATTACAAAAAATTGATAATTTTTATGTAAATCCTGAAATCTCTTCTCAAATTCCTTTATCAAAATGGAAAGCAGTGCTGCATATTTTTCACTGTTCACAGAATTATGTTTAGCTAACATATCAAAATGCACAAAATTATCAGCTATGACTTGATCTTGCCATCATTTCAGTTTCATTTTGAATGCTGTTATGGTTTGAAATATAGCACAGATAAGTTGATTTTCACTGTAACAATGCATGTTTAATTCATTTAAATGAGTGGTCAAATCCACTGAAACTGCTAAATCTGTGAGCCATTTTTCATTTTCAAATTCCGGTACAAAATTTCCTTTTGATTCCATAAAGGACTTGATTTCATTTTGCAGACAATAAAATCTTTCTAGCATTTTACTCCAACTTAGCCACCTTACTTGAGAAAAGTATACAGTGTCTCCATAATTAGCACCCACACTTTTAAGAGACTCCTGGAATTCATGATGATTCAATCCCTTGGACATTATGAAATTCACAGTTTTAATGGCGATTGGATAATGAGTTTACTAATTAAATAAGAAAACATACATATCTACTTAATAAAAAAAAAAAAAGTGCCTTCACAGGTATGCACGCATGTAGGTAGGTTGAAATGTTACCACTAATCATTGTGTTTTACTCGCCAAGTTGCACAAAGGCATGCAACATAATATTTCAGTTCAACTGACTGTGTGTGGTGGGCACAAGAGGAGGAGTTAGCACCATAACATGCCTTCCCTTCCACAGCATTCCATTCTCACCTACGTAGTCCATGCTCGAGATACACACAATCAACTTATGAAAAATATCACTAAAAATCATATAATAAAAGTTTACAATCATGTGGAGCTGTAATATTATCCATCCAGGGTCACATATGGCCTACAGACCATTAGTTGGACATGCCTGTTTGAAATGGAGGTGAATTTTCCCTAAAATATAATGCTCTCTACACTAGCATTAGATAGTTAGAATGGTTTGATTTTGAGTTTGAGAACATCCCAGAAGAGAAAACCTTACAGTTTTGGCTAGAACCTGTATTCGATTTATGTGGCAAGGTTTTGGTAGCAAAGGTATTTCAGGCACTGCCTAGGAACTGCTCTGTGCCGGATCACAGCCAGCTCCAGCTCCTCCAAAAGGGATCTCTCACTGCCAGAGCTGAGCCACGAGTGATGCTAGGTGTGCTCTGGGAAAGATTTCAGGAAGAGAAAAACTGCTGCACAAGAGCAACTGGGAGACAGGAAGGTGAAAATGGGAGACAGAACTCTGCAGCTACCAAGGTCAGTGCAGGAGGAGGGCAGGAGATGCTCGAGGAGGGCAGGAGATGCGCCAGGAGAGAAGCAGAAGCTCCTTGCAGCCTAGGAGAGGACCCTGGTGGAGCAGGAAGTCCCCCTGCCACCCATGGGAACCATGAGCAGCAGATCTATACGTGCAGCCATGAAGGAGCCCATTGTGCAGCAGTAGATGAGGACTGAAGGGGGCACAGCCCATGGAAAGCTTAGTTCGCTTTTAGTTCTCAATGCTCTTGAATTAATTGATAAATAATTAATCTTTCCCAAGCTGAGTTTCTCCCCTTGTTCTGTTCAGGAGGGGTAGTGAGAGAGTGACTGTGATGCTTGGCTGCCTGCTGGTCTTAAAGCACAAGAAAGTTAGACGGAAAGAATACCCAGATAATATCATCTCACATTTTTCTGTTAAGACCCGTAGTTATCTGCATTTTCCCACTCACTTGTTCCCTAACATATGCTTTCAGCTGAACTAGCATAGAAATCCATAAAATCACAAAGGTGAAGTGTAGATAGATGTGATGTTTATTTTAAAAAGAAATTATGTTTGTAATTCATCTAATTTTCACAGAATATTAACTTAGCACAACTATACTGTAAAAACTACCTTCAGTACATGAAAAATTTAGAGGAAAATGTCAGTTAAATATTCACCAAGGATTTCAGCTTCAAAAGCATCTGCAATCTTAGTACTTCAGTGCCTTCTACATATTAAAGACAATCACTGAGAAATTTGTGCTATTATTGACTTTTTCTACAGGAAACTGAAAGAGCAGCATGGTACCGTTGTATTATGCAGTTACATATCCCCGTAAGTTATACTTCATTTACTGCAAAATTTGGAATAATTTTAATCCAGTCCTCCATTTGTGAGGATATAGACATTTACCTTTTCTCCTCTTCTTTTCATTTTTTTGATTCCTACCTTTTGCACAGAATAAAGGGCTTGTCTGTTCCAAACTGTTCTTTATTTAAAAGATCAGTAAATGTGGTATTGAAACATAACAACTGCGGTATACACGTTATACAAATAGCCTAAAGGCTTGGTAGTACACAAAAATAATCAAGTGATTTAATTCATGCAATGACTGTTAACTATTAAGTAAACTATTTCTAATATCTTTTATATACCAGCTATAAAATAGGACATCTTTAATCTCCATTCTTTCAAGAAGGCAAATTGTTTTTTAACCACAAGGATTACACATTGAGTTAGCTAAATTGTTTTCACTTACTAATAAAATGCTTTATAATATTATATTCTGAAACAGTTGTCTTTAAATATATAAAAGCATTATGGATTTGAATTTTTTTGTTGGAGAAACTGTACCATAATAGAACAGACAAATTTATTCCCAAGTCACATCACTCTATGTATAACTTCCTTTAAGAAAAAAATGCACAATGCAACCCAAATTTGTGTATGCGTGTGAGTACACATTTATTTTAGACCTTGAGCTAAATATACCTAGAAAAGAAATACCAAACGTATTAATATCTAAAATATAAGATTACAAAAATCTGCTATGCAGTTTGGATTTTTTAAATGCTGAATCAGAAAAAAAACTGCAAGAACAATAACATGATTGTCTTTTAGAATCTCTCCAGTCAAAGTCAAAGATTTGCTGATGTAAAATAAATAAATAAATAAATAAATAAATAATCAGTTTTTCATTCACATACTGTTAACACTCTGCTGAGCAGCTTAGATACTACCTCCAGACCAGTGTACTCATGCTGCTGGCAGATATTTATGGATGCAATATTTAGAATGTCTGAGAAGTCCATTATGTAGACATAAAAGAAACACATCCTACAAAACACCTCTGTAACTGAATTTCAAGAGTAAAATAGCTAAAACCATTCTTATTAGAACTTTCATATCCTTCAGTTGAGCTTAGAGGCTTGAAAATAGTGCTAGGCTAATACTGCACTGTATCTTCTGAGTCAAAACAACCCAGTACCTGACCCAATAGGACTGTAAACATACAAAGACAATTGCCTTGGTAATTTGAGTGCAGTCGTGTAGTGTTAAAGTTTTCCTCTGTAAGAGGGCCTAGGAGGACTTTCCTGAAACAACATCTGTACACGTGCATTCTCATCTTCTTGGAAACAGCTAGCCAGACAAGAAGAAGCTCCTGAAGGCTTTATGTTTCTTAATATCTGACCTCCCTTCAAAAGCTCCTAGATGTTTCCCCTGTCATTTCCCAACATTACTGTTTCAAAATAGTCAGACATTCATTTTAGTCCAGACCATTACCTGATTACTGGATTTCTCAGACCCATCCAAGTACGCTGAATCTGGCAATTTTGGAAACCTGATGAACACTGTATTTTGTGTATGTGTTTTAAAGAGATACCAGCCAGGTTTGAGAGATTGGGTGGAGATTTCAAATTTCAGTAGCAATGAGAAAAAGCAATCAAACGTGTTCAGTTCCTCCTGTTGGCAGAGCTTATAAATTTGATTCATATGTATCTTGGTAGTACAGTAAAGGGAAGGAAATAAAAATCATTTGAGATCAATTTAATAATTTATTTAGAAGTCAGTATTGTTTATGCAACTTTGCAGATTTTTGCACTCGTGGCTTTTGAATGCTTCAGTTTTGTAGTTACTAAAATATTATCTTCCAGGTTCTTGAGGAGATCAGCCCCTCTCACCACTTTCTTTGTTTACTAGACAGAAAGGCATGATTTTTGACTCTTAGTGTCATGTCACAGAAGTCATCCTTTGTTTACAGAGTTCTCTGAAGCTGGTGTTTTATGATTGCCTTCAGTCAGCCTAAGATCAAGGCCAAATTATCATGACTATATTGTGTGTTAAGAGCAGATCATGAGACACAGACACAATCATACATCACAAAATTAAATCAGTTGTCTATTTAGTCTGAAAACTGCACATTTTATCTACTCTGTTCATACCACAGCCATTGAACTCTTCCCTAAAACCTAAAACTGAGATTCAATGGAGAAAAGACTGAAAACAGAAGATATTACAAAAAGTACTTAAGAAAGCTAAAGATTGACCACCATAGAGTGATAAAAAGAGTAACTACTACTTCTTATGTTATTTATTTTAAAGTATAAGAAAGATATGTTTCAGAGATGATAAATTATTAGTATATGCATGCTTAAATTTTCTTGTTCAGGACATTTTTTGTTTTTATAGAGGATAGCAATTGAAAAATATGCCAAATCAAATTAAATCTCAGTTACGTTTAATTCTACATTAGAAATCGTTTAGAGTTTTATGCAATTAGTCTGCATGACAATATCCAGTATCTGAGGAATATCTGAAATAATTATCAAATTTCTGAAAAATTAGTATAATTATTCGGCTATAAACATCAGCAGTGTTCTATGTGGGAAAAATGTTCTCCTCTATGGAGGCAAAGAATACATCTCTCAGTAACTGACTTTTGGAAAATAAAACTGTCCACATCAAAGTAATTTATTTAAGCCAATGTGACAATCTGAGTTAATGGTCTTCAAAACAACACTTTTAGACATGAGGCAATTCTGAACTTCATGGGAAAAAAAGAAAAGAAAAAAAAAATCCTTTCTGAGTTTACAGATCTTTTCATACTCTGAGGGCATCCTCTGTCTTGAAGTACATTCATTGCCCATTGTTACTGCAAATACAGGAGAAGGGGAAATGGCCTCAAGTTGCACCAGGGGAGGTTTAGGTTGGATATCAGGAAAAACTTCTTTACAGAAAGGGTTGTTAAGCACTGGAATAGGCTCCCAAGGGATGTGGTTGAGTCACCACCCCTGAATATGTTTAAAAACTGGATGCAGTGCTCAGGGACATGGTTGAGCAGAGGGTTGTTAGTTAGAGTAGTATGGCTAGGTTGCAGTTGAACTTGATGATCTTTAAGGTCTTTTCCAACCTGAGCAATTCTATGATTCTATGATTCTAAATACTACACTGTTTTCACAGGCGATACACAACTAGGGCCAATGTTCACATCCTGAGAGTCTCACTGATAGAATGGGTAAAACAGAAACAAATATGCCCACCTGCCTATTTGCTTTTTGCTTGCATCATCTGAAAAGGAGGGTTAAAGAAAGTTTGCAATTCCACAGCAGCGAGGTTAGCTGGAAGTAGCAATAGCTAAAAGTAAAACGAAATTTCAAGAAATTAAAGGTCCCCCAGACAACCAAAACATCCCTTTACAGCTCTGTTTATCTAACTTAATCATGAAGATTTGATGTGTTTTCCAATATCTTAATGCTTGCTTTTCACCAGTGACCAATAACATGAAATGCTAGCACTGGCTTTTGCAGCTTTACTGACCATCCTACAGTCATGGATATTGTTTCCTCATCTAGTTGGGACTTCCTCTCACTCTGAATGACATTCCTCTCACAGATCCCTGAACACCTCTATCACATGCTACAGGTCAATTTAACAAGCTACCCTATCACACTTTAAGAGCTGCCTCCCTCAGTGACACACAATAGCTGACCCTGCATGGATTCAGTGTGCTGAAAGTAAATGGGTTATTTTAAGCCATTTTCAGCCAGAGTACCTGGCTAATCTGTTTACTGCGACTAGCAAGGAGCAAGCACACAGTCAGACTATTATTTCCACTGGAAGGGTAGAACATCCTAGGAGATCCACTGCCATCACCCTGAGTATCTAAATCACCTGCAAAATGAAACACAAATGCTTGCTTTTGTTTCTGAAAATTTTAGCATTTTCTCTCAGATGACAGTCACATTACTTTACTATACTTTTTAAAACTCTTAATGCTCTTTAAATGAATACACTGAAAATATTAACTTGGCAACTTTTTTTTTCCTGTTCTCTGCAAAATTATCATCTGAAAACCATCTAGATTCTTTTTCCTCATATATTACTTGCAGTAAATTTTAGAACAAGCTCCATTCTGCCTTGTTACTTCAGATAATTTGGAATTTAAGTTGTCAGAACTACAGAGCTTGTAGGTTTTTAGAAAGAGGGATGTTCTTCATCTGAGAACATATCGTGCCTCTAGTCTAATTCTACAACCATTTCATAAAAAAAAGTTAAAGGGTATGACTCTACTAGACCCATATTTAAGCAAAGGTCTTAAGTTCATTAAGCATTTAAATCACTGAAACAAAATGTGCTCAAATACTTAGCTGTTTCAAATTATGATTATTATAGTAATTAGTGTATGCTCAGTTATGTCTTGTGAATGCATGCTTTTAGTGCCTACTTAATAAATAAACTGATTAATAACATTTGCAGTAAGAAAACAGAATTAGCTTTGGAGTAGTGAAAATACTTTTTACAGTAAATAAATAAATAAATAAATCCCTCTTCGTGTATCAAAATTGGTAGAACCACTGGTATGAGTATGTTTTTACATGTGCATCTTTCTATATGTTCAACAGTAATTGACAGAAAATCTGATGTAGATGTATGAGACGATATGATATTTCCTTGGGTGATTTCTTCTGGCCATTTGTTGGAACATTCTGAGGAAATATCTCAAACAGAAAATAGGAAGACTTCAAAACCATGTCTATTCCCACTTTTTTGTCTTCTGGTTTGGGAATCAAGACTTCATGGATCACAGACTGTCACTCTATTTTAACTGTTGCTTCATTCAGTTCTTTCAGACTCTATTTTAACTGTTGCTTCATTCAGTTCTTTTAGACTCTTCCAGGCTGAAATCCAGGAGCATGAGATCCCAAATCTGATATAAGGATCAGACACTTAGGGATGGATAGAGTGTGAATTTTGAGTGGTTCTTAAGTACTTTACAGGTTGAAAACACCTCTTTTCATCCTGAAATCTTCCCTGTGTCTGTGGAATTCCGAGACTATTTTTAACTCCTAGAACTACTTGTTGACATTACAAATTTGCAGAAGGAAGAAAGGGAAATGGATTTCAATAGTAAGTTTAAGTTGCTCTTACTTAAAGTCCTCTTTTAAATATTTTTTCCAAAATTTCTTATATAACTGGAGTAGACTACTGATTTTCCAGTAACACCACAGGAGCATGAATCTTGTTTTATTTTTTTGTCTTTATTTTTTTCCTGAGCATTCATATATTAGGTAAACACCATAAACTCATTTACTGATTATTTAAACCCTTTTCCTTATTTAACCAGTGATACACATGATTCTGAAGCATATCTGCCTTTGCTCTCAGCAGCATACTTTGTTGAAGTCTCATTACTGTATTTTCTTAAATTATGGGTCTTCAGAGACAAGTTAGGAATCCAGAACTTAAATTCACTTACAAGCAGGCCATTTCAAATATGAATTTTGAAATTACCATTTAATAGTGGACCATATTGCCTTCTTTATATAGATCTGATCCCTAATAATTTAAACTGGAAAATATATAAAATACTGTGGCAGGTCTAACTACTGTATCATATAAAAACTTGCAAGCCTATACATGTTTGAGGTGTTTCAGTATGAAATCTTTAAGAATTTCAGTAAGATTTATGGATGGTATCAATTTTCTCAGTGTATGACTGTACTTTCTAAAATAGGAAATGACTGCTCTACCGTTGGAAATATGTTGAAATCTCAATCGTGTACAATGCATCATGCTTAGAAACTAGATTTATTTGAAAATGTATTGGTCTAATTAATCTTAAGTAGGAAAAAATCACAATCAAGAAACAGCAATTGCAAAAAGGACACAGTTATGTTATCATCTTGATGATCTTCCATAGTATATTTTCACACAGGTATGATTTTAAATAAGATAACTATAACACACAGTTACCTATAAACTAAATACACATTGTTTTCCTCTGCTGCATCAGTAATATGAACTTCTCTTGAGTATGTATGGTCTTCTAGCTTTGTTCACGTGTAGTTGCCGTTTCAGAATATAGGGATTTTTTCTTTTCATTATTTCCTTTTCTTGGCTTGAATTTTCTATATCAAATGCGTCTTGCTGAAGTAACTGTAAGATGTAAGAAAAGACACGATAGTATCATGGCTTATTTTTGTAATGAAAATTTTCAATTCCACAAGAGTTTTATTTGCCCCAAACTTAGACATTTCCCTAAGATAAGGCTACGGAAAAGTAGAGTCCGATGGAAGTGATATTTAAATTCCACTGAAACTAATAAGACCATTGGTTTTAACTACAGAAAAGCTGGTAGTCACCCTGGGGCTAAATAGGACTTAAAGTTTCTTTATCATTTTCACTCTGTAATAGTTAATTTATCCTAAAAACCTCCTAAAACATCCACTTCTTGCTAATTTCAAATTTTAAAGAATATTTTTATCACAAAATATCTACAGTTAAAAATCAGCATGTGTAAGAAGAAAGGAAATAAAGTACAAAAAAGCCAATCTTTTTCAATTAAAATATGTTATTTAACTGTATTTGAGTTTTATTTGTAGTTTTTGAAGTATTTTCTTCAGATTCATCATTGCTTTATCTATTAAGATTTCATCCATTCTTTTACCATGTTCTTCCACCGCCAGGCTGAAAGGCATTAAGCTAGAAATATTTTTAGACTCACCTCAATATTTTCCTAAGCAATCAAATTCTGTTAGTCACTTAATTACTTAATAAATGAGTGCTCATCTAAATTCTGTTGATATAAATGGAAAAAAAACTAATGATTTCAACAGAGTTTGGAGTCAATCCTGGATGAGTAAGATCGCAAGAACTTGTTTCATTACATAAACTGTTTATTTCAAGTATTCAGTCCTTCTCCCGCTAGCTCTATTCTTTCTCCTTCTATTGTGCCTTAGAAATTTTTGCACCGGATAACCACGCCCCTAGGCTGATACAGAAACATCCTTCTTAAATTTCACATGCAGTACTGTTAGAAGTGGAGTTTTCCAACCACCACAAAAGGTGATACAATTATAAAATAAGGAGCTGTGATTAAGTCACAGGCTATGGCATGTGATTGATTCTATGGTAGATCCTTTTCAACAATAAATGTACCAATGAAGAGTCCTCAGAAAACTCTACTTCTAAAAGATGCTGCAGTCTTTTTTATGGGTCATCCTAGATGGTGCAATTGACTGAGAACTCTAAGCAAACATATAGCTCTCATTCAACAGGCAAAAGGGGATCAATCAGATTGCCCATGAACTGTGATAACTGTCAAGAACATGGGTTCACTGGAAATTGGGTAGTGATATTTAGATATGGCTGGTTTTTTTTGTTGTTATTGGTTTTTTTGTTTTTGTTTTGTTTTGTTTTGTTTTTACAGCATGAGTAGATTCTGTCCACTGTGTTTATGGGAATGTTACACTAAGGTACATATCACAGGTAGATCACAAAACAATTATTATTTAGAAGTAGAAACCTTAAGGTTTGGAGGGACAGAAAATCAGGAGTTCCCATGCTACTAGTTTCCTAGCAATTATAAAAAGTTCAGAGTATATGGTAAAATTACAGGTATACATGGGCATGTATGTATTTTGAATCCTGTTTGTCTTAGGGCCTTTCAGAAACACTGTGTAAATTTACTTATGTTTGTATGAATCTGCAGTAATTTCATGTCTGTTAAGCACATACAAATTATGTGCTCTGGCTCATTTTCATATGTTTATTTCATTCCTTGGAATAGCTACAAAGAGTGGATAAATTATGTAGTAAAGTATATTTCACATTTGTTCATGTGTCTTTATCCAAAACAGATATTCAGCTCTTCAGAAACTATATAAAGTCCCAATTCTTTCACTAAGTGGCATATTTTCAGTATTAAATATTAGAAAATAGCAAAAGGGTAGGATAGTTCAGACAATGTGATGGGGTGATTTAAGCCAAGAACACCTAAGGTCTGGAGAAACGCTTCAGATCTGAAATTTATCAGACCACTGTGATGACAAACAGAGCTTGAAAGTGTAACAGTCATTGAAACATGCATTTGTGACATTTCATTTTACCTCCCAGTGCTGAAAGGCTCTGCTGTGGCAAACTTTTTGGAGTTGATATACTGTCAGCATTGCTTCCAAGCTGAAGCCATCCAGAGCAGCAGGGAACTGTCTTCCAGAAATGAGATCCTCATCATCTACCTCTACCGTTTCCCCCACCTGGTTGTTCATGTTGTTGATAAGATTGCAGACATTCAGCAGGGCCACTTTCCAGTAAGAAAGTTTTGCTCTGTTCATCTGAAAATACAAATTCATGGTACATAACATAATGCAACTTTTGTTTTGTTCTGAGTAGTAATGTGTGACATTTAAAGATTTTGGAAGAAACAAGTTTGTTTGTTTGAAGTCCTTTTCATCTGTCCAGCTTTAAGACAATAATTAGAGCGCTGAAATTAGGACAACTACTTTATTAAAAACACCAAGATTGTTTCCCCACTGCCTTACTCCCCAAGTAGATATGCACGATAGAAAAGCAAGCTGCTACCAAACCGGAATGGTAGCATTTCATAGTCATTCTGCACAGGTGCAAACAAAAACACAAATGGAAATGAATATAATATAAATTCATAGGTGTAAATCAGGACAGTGAGTCAGGCCCAGTGGATAAATTCCCAGTGCCAGATTCCAAGCTAGATGCCTGTGGTTAACTAGACACTCCTCCCCAGTTCAGAACAAATAGCAGGCATTTCAAAATTCCCCAAGAAATGGAAGAGTCCCTGCTTCAGGGCAAGCTGTCTGGAAAAGCTGGAGCCAGTGTTATGGAATCTGTAAGCCCCAGAGTTTTTGGTTACTGGAAAGTCATGAGTGTTAAGAGATGTGAATAGGCCTAGGCTCTTGAATGAAGATGGAATAAAGGCGAAATAGAGTCATGGAAGCAGTGTATTCGGTGGCTAGACTGAAATATCCCATGAGATCAACTGTCTTTGGGTGGTCCATAGTGGAACAATTCAGAGCTGTTACAGAAAGACAGAAATAAACAGAGAAATGCCATCCAATACTTTACATTATTTTGGAGCTATTTAATTTTAAAAACTTTTAAAAAATGATAAGAAGAATTTTTACTTTTTACTGGCACTTTTTAAAAACAGATATTGAAATAGTTATCTTCAATTATCATTAGAAAAACCTAATTCCTATCTCATCCATTGTTTTCCTTCTCTGTTGTCTTTGCCACTTCCTTGGTTATTATCTATTTAATACCCTAGTCAGTATTTCTTCTAAAGTGTATTCCTCTTAGTGCTGAATATAGAGATTAGTTTCATTCAAGTAGAACCAGTGACACAGCAATCACCAATCAAAAGTCAAATAGCAAATTCTTGTTTATTAATGGCAACTAATGCCCTTGAGGCATATATTAGGAGTATAATCTACCTATGAACTGAAATGTTTCTTTATCCTGCATGTGTTAAGTTAAATACAGGTATTACATTAGTACAGACATTGCCCTTTACTCACCAACAGCATTAAGTATGTGTGTGGATGCAGTTTTTACCTATATGAATATTGGGTAATCACACAACCTGTTGTTTGTTTAAGGAAATTTTCTAACAAAGAGGTATTATATGAAGATTTGTGCATATTTGCAACTATTTTTTTAAGCTAAAGGAAAGAAAACGTAGATAAGTGAAGAAGAAACAAGAAAAGGTCTCATCACTAATAGCAGTAGTTACAAGAAATTCCCTTTTGACCATAATCATTAGTTCAGTATACAACTGATACACACATGAATTTCAAGATGAGAGTAATCTAGCCTTTTTAGTAAAACTGCTATGCTCCTGGATTTCTATTAGGGCTCAGATAACAAACACCATTTTGTTTTGAGAAGAAAACTAATCTCAAATCTCATTCAGAAGGTTCTACATTTTTCACTCATGTGCTCTTCCCCACCTGGGCATCCCATCCACTCAGGCATCCCATTAGCCTAATTATTTGAAAGGTTGTGGCAGGTTCAAAACAAAATTGACATCTTTACAGAATGCCTGATTTAATTAACAAAAGTTAATTTAGCCAAAAAGCAACTGTCCGCTGAAGTTTCAGAATCTTTACTCAGTTTAAAAAAGAATTGGGAAATGCAAACACAGAGCTTTTCTTGACAAATGAGGAGCCTTTTTCCAATACAATTCTTTCTCCTTGTATATGAAATAAATATGAACTAGAGCTTCCCCAGCTAAACTGCAATGAAAAATAAAATCCAGGAGCAGTACTGTGTGAGCAAGTGAGAATTCTGAGTTGAAAACAAAACTATGCTGATGGATAGAACTGGAAAAGGACTAGACAAATTTATTACGCTTTCCTGCTTAAATTTTAGAATCTTCTTGATCTGAAGTTATTATTTTATGTTACCTTGATGTATGTCTTTTTTTTTAAGGAACATTTCTCTATATATTGGCAAAATACTTAATTGCAGCCAATTTATGTGCAATTGGTCTTGGCTGCTACTTATGAGGTTAGAGAAGAAATCTTACAGTGCTGTATGCGAGGATACTTTATTAGTCAAGGGAGCCTAATTCTCATTAATATCATGCATCACTTCAAAGTATTTTCACTTGGATACACATGCTTCTGACTTACACTGCTGCCAGCTCCCAGAATAAGACTATAAAGCATTAAGAACTTCAGTCAAGAGTGAAATAATTTTTTAACTGAACACAGACATCTCTAGATCATGTCCAGTTTCTGAACAGAGCAGGCGTGTTACTTTCTTATAATCTACTTCACTATTACAGCAAGTATTACAATCACACAGCTTTGTTTTATAGTTTATGGAAAATCACTGAAGTGGATATGCTAAAAAATAAATACATAAACAAAAGCAAAACAAATAAACAAAAAAAATCATTCAAAAATACAGTTTCAGATGACTGTAACACAAATGTTCAGGTAGACATTCAATGTGTGAAATATTTTCCACAGAGGTCTAAGCAATACCAGCTACAGTTGTTCAAGGTATGTTTTGGAAAAACACCTACGTGGGAGATCAAAGAAATTATATCTGCCAAGAAGGAATAAACTGTTGTGAAGATTAACTTGAAAAAATCTGGGTGGTACCTGGTGGAACAAAAGAGACTGCCATATGAATCAGAATTAAAAATTATTAATGATGAAGAATTCATGAAGTGAATATGATATATGCATTTCCACTGTTGAACATGCTTCTGAAATATGACTCAGATATATTGTTTCCCATGCTTTTTTACATACTGAAAGTGAACTCAAAATTGTCTAACAAACTAAAATAAGCTTGAGAATATTTCCCTCTTTGACAATGCATTTTTCCTTTAAAAACGACAGAGAATCTCAAGTGATAATATACATGCTTTTTTTCTTTCCGTTTCTGGTTGAATGATGCTCCAATACATTTTAATATAATTTTTGCTGTTTCTGTTTTGTACTGAATGCCTTCAAAATGTTAATAAAAATAAAATAAATACAAATATTCAGTTCTCTGCTTATTATCTTGCCTTTATCTAGTGAAAACAGGTGAAAAAGATTCATGATCAAGCAAAATCCAAGGTACTGAACAGCTAGATGGAACACTTAGACTTAGTTTACAGAATTCCTGAGATGTAATGCAGAGAACAGAAGGCTTGTTACAGTGCCTTTTCTGGTGCACTTCACTGTCCTAAGTTTTGTTTAATCACTTCCTCTACACAGAATAAGACAGAGAGATCAGCTGTTTTCCAACAGTGTTAATAACACACAAGATATCCAGATAACTTCAGTAATACACTGAGGGATATGTGAAAGTATCAGGGGTATAAAATGCATTACGTCGGTAGGTCTGCACTGTCCCTACATAGGTGCTTCAGTGGCTCCTTTTCAGAATAGTAATTGAATTTTGTTCAGAATGAAACAGTAGGAATAATAACAATTATTGTTCTGCCTTTAAGCATGTAAATTACAGCCTAAGTTCTTCTGTGATGTATATTAATGCCTATAAATGTAAGGACTTACATGTAATAACTGAGTCAGGAAGTCAGAAACTCTTAGACAGCTGCAGCCTCATCTGCATGATATGAAGGCTAAACTTTCTAGGTATATACAGTTAGGAACAGGCATTCAGGCTCAGAAGGTTCAAGATTTCATAAAATTTATGTAAGTAGGGATCTCAAATGTGTATTCTAGTAATGATGATTCCTTCAAATAAACATTTTTCTTTCTTTTTTTTTTTTCCCTTGAACTAATAGCATTTCAGTCTTGACTGAGTTTAAGACAGCCTTCAGGCAAATGGTGGATTCATGTTAGCACATAAGATGCTAGAACTACATCTAACTTTTTGATGCAAAAGTCAGTCAGCAGGTAATCATTGGCATATTCTTGACACTTCAGGTTATGTTATCTTACTAAATCTTCCAAAAAGGCTCCTTGGACTTTATCTTAGAAGGAAGATATATAAAGCTTTTTAAGGTCTTGTCTGATCCCCGTATCTTCTTTGAGGTGTAACAGCACGGAAAGGTGATAAGCTATAATAAATGTTGAAGGCAGCCTCATGAAAGCATTAATGCAATTTTTTAAATATGGAGAGGTATTCAGCACATGGGTGACTTTAAAGAGTAGTCTGAAAAAGACCAGTAGACACTTGTCAACAGCCTGTGAAGTCAAAAGAATATGGTAAAAAGCATATTTCCAATATTGCATAGATTTGATACCATACCTCACAAATACCTACTTAGCTAGAATTTTTCTGTGAAATACCAGAAACATAAGTGATTTTGCTGCATTTTACTGCATTTTTAGACCTGGGCTTTCATAAATACTTTTTTTTTCCTTCTTTTTTCCTTCCATTTTATTGATGAGAACCATGGAGTCTGTTTGAATTGGCTGGATTTCCCTTGCTGTTGATTACCAAGTCAGTATTAAAGATGATTAATAGAATTTAATGGTAATTGCCCTCAACCGGAGACTAATTTCAGGCACAAAGCCAGTCAGTTATCATACACACCATCCTAAAATTAGTCTATCAAATCAGAACCATGGTTCTGTTCCAGTGAGGATTAAAAACTAGCAGAGGCCAACAAAAAAAAAAATGATAACAATAATTCATTATTTCAGTAATGAATGGAATAATTATCTATCCCTTGCAGAAGTAGTTTCATACACCTTTTGTGTGGTTCCAGTATGCCTTTTACTGTCAAGAAAGGGTACATTTTATACTAATTAATTTGTAATAGTGATTTAAAATTATATCATTTAGAATTAAAATGTCTCCATCATCTATTGTTTCTATCAACTTCAGATGCTTCACTTGCAGTATATATACCATAAAGCCATTAATAAGTAAGTTACATGATGTAAAACAACATGTAATAGTATATAACAACCATCTTTGTATTATCAAAAGGTGCACTGCATTTGGGTATTTTTAGTTACCTGAGATTGCACTCAATGGTAAAAGAGAAGAAAAGATGGAAGTGGAATTTATGGCCACAGTTCCACTCAAATCAGTAGCAGGAATGGAATAGCTGCAGGGTTTTCTGTCAGGGCATATTATGGTTTGGCAGGCAGAGAAAGAACTATTTAAAGAACATTAAAATTTGTCTCTGGGAAATAATCTCCATAAAATCTTTCTTTACTTTAGAGAAGCCAGTGGCAAACAGGTTTGTTTGCAATCTACCACGCCAGTAAAGAATGTGGGAACTTAAGAACTGCCAGACCATACCAGAACAGTGTATTTTCCAGCCTCATTTCTTGTCCTGGTTTGTTCAAATGATACTGCGAAAAAGCTCACATATAAGAAAATACAGTATATACATAAGTGTTGCAGGCATGTTTTTTGCTTCTTTTTTTACAACTAGCCATTGGCTTATGATTTTTTTTTTAATTTTCAGTAAAATCTGATTTTATTTTCCAGTGAAATCAAGCACCAAGAATTACATCATTTAACTTTAAGCCTATGAATCTTGTTTCAGAGTTTTTTCTTCAAAATATTGCTGAAGAAACACTAGACATATATATTTCTTAGATCATTTGTGGAAAATAACAGTGCTGAGAAAGTGTCTGTCAGCCCATTCAATACATATGTGCAACACTTGCTACTTCACCTACGTTAGTATGAGTTTGGAACAGAACTTTTGTCTACTTGTTTTAAATAGCATGTTCATCATTCACAGTCTGGCTACTTGTCAAGAAAATGTCATTTACTAGATTAATAGCTTCATAGTCATGTCCCCATGTTCTTGTACTAACATTATAATGAAATTCCTAAACCAAAATCAGCATATGTATTAACAGATTTTGCTTTATGACTGTCTTAATTTTATATGCACATAGAAAAAAAGTTCCACACGAAAATCTCACTTAGAGATTTGACTAAAGGTTAATTTAGTTTTCAGCAGGCATAATCTTATTGGAAACACATTTCCTCTTATAAATTTATCCCTCTACACATTTTTGACAGTTTAATGAATGTATCAATGTTACACGTGAGGAACACTTTTTTTTGTGTCACATCAACACCTTTAAATTTCCTTTGAACTGAGAAAATCTTGCACCAAAGCAACGTCTAGCACTGAACTTTCAGGTCTGGACCATAGGTTATTACTTTGTGTAAAGACTTTCAGGTTTGTAATGAGAATTCATTTGCTTTCTAACCATCAGCTAAAAGAGGGAAAATAATTACCTTTGATGTATACATATTGGTCAATAAATCTGCTTCTAATGCTTTCATTTCCTCTTCTGAATCTGGGAATAAACCAGTAACATATGTTTATTATTTCATCGTAAATCATGGACATTTGAATTCAGCAAACAAAATGTAGATATGCAAATGAGTTTTGGGGGAAAAAAAGAACAGTAATAAAAGTAGATTCACACCAATGTGTTCTAATGGGACTTTGAGGAGATTTTTGGTTCCAAAACTTTATTTTGAAATGGATATTCACTACATTTCAAAGCAAGCTTGTTGACCCGAACAAAAGAATTCACTGTCTGCTCCTAGACAGACCCATTAATCTTCAGCCATTTCAGTACAAAAACTGGTGCAATTTTGTTCATTCAAAATCAGTCTGATTTTCATAATTACTACTCGTCACCTCTACTAACTAACATTTACTTAGCTGCAGTTTTTTGGGAGCAATCGCAACCTCTGTCAACTTGGATATTCAAGGTGTTTTTAAATGGTGACCCGCAAATTAATGCAGAGTCACTGTGTCTCTACTACAGCCTATTGGAAATAAGCCATTCCTCTGGAAATTCTACTAACATTTCTTTGCTGAAAGGCTATGTTCAGATCGATTAGAGTGCCTTTTTCTCTGATCTAGTCTCACACAACAGCCATCTATTCACCAAGTCATCAGACTGACCATCTTCTGTGCCTGATTTGATCTCAGCACAGTACAGCAAAGGCAAGATCAGAAGCCTCAGTTCTTAACCACCTTTATGCATACTACTTTCTGAGGAAGTAGCTTTCTGGAACATTTTTGGCTTTTGCTTCTCTCATATTGAAAAATCTTAGCATCTTCTAATACACGTAAGGTCAGATAGAATCACCAAGTTCTTTGTCTTCTCAGACATTTCAACCAGTTGTGCTTCTGCTAAAAGGAGTTTTTAATAGAAGTGAATGTTATTTCCTAAACAATCACTTTGCATAGTTGTACTGCTTCCCATTCATATTAGAGTCACGAAAAATATCTGTACCTTACGTCAGTCTTCCTCTGTAGTGATGCTGATGTTCAGCTTTGTATTACTAGTACACTACACTTATTGTTTTTACTTAAAAATTGTTACTGAAAATATTGATAAAGACTGGACAGCAGTACTGCAGCATGTCACTAACAACTTCTCTATAGCCTAATGCCTTTCAGCCCTTTCAGTACTACTTCTTTTCATCATTACCTAGTTTCTCAATAACTTCACCAGTGATGAAGTTCTTTCTGCTGGCAGCACATGTTCACCTAGGCTGAATTTTGACTACTGATAGTAACAGCTCTTGCAAAGGGGTGAATAGTGCATGTGTGACAGCTTCACAATTTGCTATATTCTGGGGCAGTGAAATGACTTGCATCTGGTTGGGACCCTGTAAAAGCTATATAGAACAGAATATAGTTTCCCCACCACCAAGGGTGGAAGATAGACGCAGAAATGGAAAGCTTGCTGAATAGATGGGCATTAAGAAACATTTTGAATGAGAAAAGAAGTCTGGAGGATATTACTTAGGAAGCTGTTCATATAGTGAAGAATGAAGCAAAGCCTGGAGAAAAAGGGAGCACATTCAGATAATTCAGCACATTCAGATCATTCAGTAATGTCAACTGACAGAGACAGATGATGGGTAAAAGCAGAAAAAGAGCAAACCATCAAGAGAGCAATCTGGTTACAGATTATTCTTCAAATCTGAGGAAAATCCACACACTTTGCTGTCTTTTTTATGCTTACCTTATTGCTGATAGGAAATACAGCTTCTTTCTATATATTTACATTCTACAGAAATAGTTGTCTTCTATTACAATACACTTTCCCCTGAGGGCAAACATTTTCAAAAGAAAACTAAAATGACTGATTATTTTCCTAATGACTTACTTGTCCACATTAGTAAAAACAGATTTGGTTTTTCATCAGAAACTTCTCTATGACATTTATCATTTACATATAATTCCAAATTTTCAAGCAAATGAACCATCATGTCAGTTACACATACAATTTTGCTTCTTTTTCATATGAGTCTATTTTAATTTCCACTGAAATCTTTGACTTTTGTGGTTTATGAATTTTAAATTGCCTCACTGAAAATATTAGTCATGTTTTTGCTTAAAAAGCTAAATATATATGCAAAGAAAATAATAAACTTTTAGCCCTGTCCCTAAGAACACCAGCTCTGTAAAGCAGACAAAATGATTATGCTTAAGCCATGACAAAATACAAATTTAAATGCATTACATTTTGCTTCTGTGGGGGAATGCACATTGGAAACCTGCATTCAAAACTAGGAATTATGAGTCCTCCTGGATGTTGAAGCTGAAAAATTAATCTACTTGTAAATCTACTCTTTACTTTTCATGGACTTACAAGTAACAGCAATTTGTACACCAGTGAGATTGTATTTTGAAGCCTATTCTGCAACGCATGTGTCACTGTACACCTGTTTAATTGCCACAATT
>PPHD01006347.1:4203-24706 GCA_002909625.1 Bambusicola thoracicus
TGATTGGGTAGGTAATCTCAACCTGAATATCCCCTGAAGAAGATAAATTTGCATATTGTCTTCACCCTGTCCAGAGCCATGTCATTTTTTAATCTTGCAGATTAAAAAATAAAGAAACACACCAGTGGAGTGTTTCTGTTCACACTGTCCAGCTTAAAAAGGGAAAATTAGGATTACTGCTTCACTGGGGTAGAGAAGCATCTAGAGGTTCATTCAAAATCCTGTGTTTTGTTTTTATCTGCTTGACAGTACTTTAGCTGAGATGTGGGTCTTTATTCTGCTATCTGAAATGCAGTTCAGCAGGCTTGCATGGGAGGCATCCATATATCATTCAACTCCTGATACAGCACACAGTATATTGTTTTGTTCAGAGCTTTTCTACTTGGCAGTGAGAATTTGTATGACCTCTGACGCTAATGATTTCAAATGACATAAAGCTTCTCGATCTTGTCAGAACTAGCAAATCTGAAGACATCACTGAATATAATGTTTTTCTAAATGTTTTCTTAAACAAATCTAAGCTCATTTAAAATAATATGTGAAACTGTAGATTAAAACTCATTACCTTCTGCTTACAACCAGTGAAAATGGTATCTTACAATCATGATGACTTCAGAAGCTCAGTGCAGGTTCATGAACACAGTACTCCCATGTGTCTATTTTCTGCTATCGTGTAAATGCTGGCAAAGATGTCGCTTAAAGCTATTAATTGATTTGGTATGGAGCTTTTAAATTGCGTTACAACGATTCATCCAATTTAAATGCTTTTTTAATTCAGTTTCTTATGTTTTTCTCTCAGAAGTTTCTTTATATAAAGAAATTCTTCATTTTTAGTTGTTAGAAATAGCATGTCAGAATGTTTAAGACAGTGAAAAAGAATCACTATCGGTCAGCATGGCTTAAGACAAAGAGCCAAGTGAAAATTCTTATGTATTTTTATGGATATTTCATAGGCTTAATCCTTTTCGTGTAAATAGACTTAATTGTTTAGATAATAGAAAAAAAAAGATTGATATCCATTTTGTGTAAATATACAAGCCGTAATTTTCTTAATAGAAATACATACATAATTTAGCTACGTAATTTAGAAATTATTGTTGTTTATCATGCTTTTCATTTAAAAGTAAATTCTAAAAATGTACTGTCACAGTAACATTTTTCTTCAATATCTTTCCTAAGTTCTTTGATGTAATATCCACCACTGAGAAACCACTGGCAGAACAAGACTGGTATCATGGTGCAATTCCAAGAATAGAAGCCCAGGAGCTGTTAAAACAGCAAGGAGACTTCTTGGTGCGGGAGAGCCACGGGAAACCTGGTGAATATGTCCTTTCTGTGTTTTCAGATGGACAACGGAGACACTTTATCATACAATATGCTGATGTACGTCTCTGCTATAGTACTAAATATTCAATGTTAGGATGTCTATTATTATAACTAAATGATTTAGTATAGCTAGTGTTATGTAACTAACTATGGTAGTCATACTGCAAGAGGAAATGGATTCCTAGACATTTTGGTAGGTACGTTGTCAGAGTTTAATTAAAGATTTTAAAAATTTTGTTTATGTTGGTACAAACAAAGGGGAATCAGATTTCTGACTGGTCAGACTACTGGGGGCTTTGGTTTTCATTAGCAGTTATTTTACTGAACCAGGAACTGCAGAATGTATTAGGATATATGCTTGTTTTAAGTGTGATTCCTTACATAATGTTCTCTTTTGTTTTCTTGTTTTAAGTGTAAATCTTAATAAAAGCGTATGTGAGATAAATGAGTTCAATTGTTTAATTTTAAGCATCAAAATTCACTGCTGAAATTTGTTATCCATTCAAGGCTACTGTGGGTTTTTTTTTCCATTTTTTCTGTTTTGAGGCTATGCTGTTCTAAAAGTATTTGATATTGATATTAGTGGTCAGGATCCTGTGAAAATATAGAGAGTAAAACAACATTCTTTGCCCTGAAGATTTTACATAGATGGCAGCAGATGGGTGTAAGATTGGGGCTGCAGTGAAGGAATAAAAGCATTACTGATTCTTATGCTGGGCTGATTCTTAGAACATCATGTTTTTTTGATCATTGGAACAGAAATAAAAATGGGGTTATTTGAAAGGAGTTGGAATCATGTCCTACTGCTCGCTGAGCCAGTATCTATTATTACACTGGGCTATAATGTATGATTTAAGACATGAAGAAGGATGACATAAACACTTATTTACACTTCTCTTTCCGTCAAAGCGAAGGTCAAAGATAAGATATGAAGATGCTTTTTTTTTCCCCATAGTGTTTTAAAGAATGCTGTGTTTGCTAAGACAATGTTATGTATCTCTAATAATATAGTGAGAGATTTAATTGTCCCAGTTATATACATTATGTAGCTAAAATGAAGTAAATTGACAAAGATAGAGAAGTTGAGGGGAAAGAATTTTGTCTTGGCCAAATGTTCTCTGTTGATTATATGCATGACTTGCCTTTGTTTTTAGCATCCATACCACTCTAGTCTCCTCTGATACGCACTAATTATTAAAGGGTGATCCTGAGCCTCGTACTTTATGCTAGAGTCTACTAGTTGAATCAAACATTGTAAATGCAGTAAGATCTAAGTAAAAAAAATAATACTTACATCTTGTCTAGTTTATTTTCAGATGTTTGTTTTAGTTCATTTTCTGTTATTTATAAATAAAATATGTATTATATTATACAGTGTTAGGCGCTTAGGAATTTGGTGTTGTTTCAGGCTTATAATATTTCACTCTGTCATATTTTAAGTACCTCAAATAGTCCCATCTTTGGAAATGAAAGTGCTGCTCTTCTCTTTAAACTTCAGAGTTTGAGTAAATAGTTATTTTATTCTTTTACTGCAAATGAGTGATTCAGTAATTTTGCATTTATTTATGTGCTGTCTTATCATTCCGTGTAATTCAGTAGAAATGCTATCAAATAGATAAGGACAAAAATATTATTTTGTGAATGTGAACTTTTGTTCTGATACTGTTTAAGGAAGCTTTGAAAAGCTTTTTTGGTTTTTGCTTGTGTAGAAACAGTTATTTCCTTTTACCTCCATACAGAATCAGTATCGTTTTGAAGGAACTGGATTTCCAACTATTCCTCAGCTCATAGAACATCATTATACAACAAAGCAAGTTATTACAAAGAAATCAGGTGTTGTTCTGCTGAATCCTGTCGTGAAGGTAATGCATGCATTTCAAGAGCTCTTTAACTGAAAAGACCAGGGAGGGTTTGTACTGTTAGCTAAAACAAACTCCTGTGCCTCTTGAAAGATTTTTCATTCTTGCTTATTGTTCTATGAGTTTCCTTTCTGAGATTTTTTCAGCCTTCTGTGCTCCACATAATGCATTCCTATAAAATAACACTCGATACTGATTCTTAAAATAAATTCTTACTACCTTGAATAACACCATTCAGTCTTAAAACATATCCTTGTGCTCTTCCTCTCTCTGCTTTGCATTTCCTTTTGGAATTTTACTGCTGGGCAAGTAATTCCCATGAAGTTGTAATGAGGAATTTTTCTCCAATAAAATAATGTTCTTTAAGTGGTAGAATTCTAGCAAATTTTGGGAAACTTGTGTTATCTCATGGTTTTGCCTCTATTTCATATAAGGTATTGATACAGGCATGGAAACAAGTATTACCCTGACAACAGAATTGCAAATTTGAAATTAAAATTTCCTTATTAATATCATAGTATAATGACTTCTGTGAGAGGAATGAGTAGGGATGGAACTATTAAACTATACAACTGTTTAGGAAGCTTAAAGAGTATCTGTGCCATTTCCCCAGAGTTCTGAAGTTAATATCTGCTCAATTGATACTTCATCCATATGTGAACTGTTTTTAACAGAAATCTTGAACTGTGAGTGAGCCGTTCGCACTTGATTAAAAAAAATCAAAAACTGAAAAACCTCAGACCAGTCTGAAGAATATGTGTGGCACCTTCTGTGTTACAGAAATTCTTTAAAAGTGCAACTATTTCTATTTCAGTTTCCTAATACAAACTCCCCATTCTTTACCTTTAATAATCGTGAGAAATTAAAGCATATTCATTTTCTCAAAATTAATGTGGTTTTTATGCTTCTCTATGCTTACCTGTTATATGTACTTCCAAATTTAAAGTATGGCAATTTTTAAGTAAATATTTTTAGTTAATGTCATGGTGATTACAAAATTGAGACTCTATTGAATGTAAAATGTTGCTTACATTCATTGCTGAATCTTTGAGAAAGCTTGTGACTTCATTTTTGACGTGCAGAGTTTTATACTTTTTTACATCAACTCTCTAAGCTAAAAATAGAAGGCTGCCAAACTCCAAATGAAATCTTTTTGTTTATGAATTCCTTTTATAAAGCTGTTTTTTTGTTTGTTTGTTTTTTTCCTGTGCTTCTGCAATGTACATACTGTGAGCGCTGCTCTGGTTTTGCAAATGTATAATTATCGTATGATATGTTGCTATGTACTAAATAATAAAATAATGTATTCTTATTTATTTTATTAAGGTTAAACAGGCCTGGAAAATACAATTTTGTTATTGACTGTTACTGACTTTGAAGGCAGGGAGCTTCTATATTCCTGACATTTTTTTCATCTTACTTTTTGCAGGGTGAAGTTAGGTTTTTATTTACTTACAGTTTTCTGTGGCAGTGAGAGAGTGTTTCTATTACATACACTGTTGAGGGAACGTGGTCCCAAATATGTTTCCAGATATCCGTTACTGTAATTTACCTCATGCCCTCTGAGGTATAAATGCAAGTAGAGATAATATATGTGAATAGATAACTTAAAGTGCAGACATTATAAGTTAATTTCAGAAATGGCATGTGTAGCCTGACACCTAGTAGGGACTATTTTCCCCATCATGTGCTAATATTGGAGTATCTTTGATCTTTTCCTTAAAATTCATGTGACATCTGCAAGGTCTGTTTCTCCTATCTTCTTAAAGCTGCAAAGTAGTCTTTGACATTTCATGCAGTCATTAGTCTTTTAATGCAAATTACTGTCCCTGTAATAACCTGCTTAGGAAGTGAAAGTTAAATATGACGGAGAACTTCACAGAAAAACAATTACGCCATGTAGTTTGTTTTTGCTTTCCTTCCTTCCCACAGTCATTTATCCTCCTTTGCCATATTAACAAAATTAGTGTTCACCTTCTGTGATGTTGCCCTTGAAAGGAACACGCTTAATTGTGCTACAAAAGGCCTGTCCTCCGTCCCTTTTCATGCAGACCAAATCAGCCTGCTTGGAATTTTAATGATATATAATAATAGAATTTAAATAGAAAAACTACTGTCATTAAAATGATACCTGCAAGTGATTTTTTTTTAATGGAAAAGCTTCTTATTTATATTTATTTGCAACCTTTTGGAAAATTGCACTGTATGTTCTTCAATGTGTTGTTGATGAAATAACTGATTTTTGAAGAGTGTTAGAATAACCTCAGTGCATACCCAAGGACTTTGTTAGCAAAGAAGCTATTTCAAATATATAAAACATGTTTTCACTTTCTACTGTCTTTGACATCATTTTTTTGAATTATTTACATTTCCTAAAATACATTCTGTTCACTTAAGAACTCTGTATTAAGTTGCAGATATGCTCAGTATGTTTAATAAAATCATCAAGTAAATAACTACCAATTTTATTTGGATATATTTGCATTAACTTTTTAGCTTAGATCAGAAATGCATTTCCGAAGCAAATCTGCCCATTACCATGTAGGTTTTGAACTTTACTCCTTTCAACAGGAACAGAATAGTAAGATGCACAACTGATGATGGGATCTCAGTCTTCGTAATCTGAGGAGATCTGGTCTGAAATACAACCTTGTCCTCCCATGTTTATGTTTTAGGGCCTCATCAGCAATTCTGCTGCTATTTGAGTACTGTCAACACAGTCATAGTCTTTGGACCTTCTGCAGTAAATTCAAAGTCCAATCTCATGGAAAACAGAATGTTACTTTGTCAGATGAGTTGGGCAGTATAATTGTTGCTAGTGGCTTTCAATTCTGGATCTATTTTGAGGTCACAAAGAAGCCTTTGTTATGGCACACAGAAAAATGATGAACAACGTTAAGTGAAAGAGAAATAAAAGTATTTCATTTCAGTGGGTCCAATGATGAACAAGTTTGCATATGACTTGAGGATTCCATGTGGGTCTGAATCTCAGTTGCAAAATTTTAGTACGATAGACATGTGAAATTATGAAAAAATATAAGTGAGAAGATAGAGGTAGTGATATTCTTTTCATAAAAGTCATTGGTAAAAATCTTACATGACCTTAATTTCACATTCACAAAACTCGTTCTAGTTGCACTTCATATTTAGAAGTGTTTTGATCTCAGCTTTCAAAGACTGAAAGCATAAACAAGTTATGTGCTTTGTGTTCCAGCTTTTCGGTACTTTTAGAACTGATACCGACTCCTTTGTCATTCAGTTGACACACACAAAATACAATGCAAAACTAACCAGATATTATCCCATGATATTGATTGGTTTTGCAGGTATTTTGTTTGCTTTTACTCTGTTTGCAAAAGTAAGTTCACTGCTGTAGACAGCATGCATATTTATGATGGAGGCAACTCATGTTTCATAGGCCTTCAAGGTTGAACTGGAGGAATTAGGGGAAATTGCTAAATAGTCTTATTTTCAGTCAGACTTCTTAGAAGCCTCAATACCCTCTCAGTAAGGATACTTTCAAGTTTATTAGAGAGTAGTACTAATACTCAATTAGGAGTACTCAAGCTTGAGACATGAAAGAGTTAAGTTGGTGAAGAGGAGAACAATTGCAGCAATAGGTGCTGCCTGCTGGGAAGAACAACTTATGTTTGTTAGACCTAAGAACAGCTCTCTTGTTTATGCTCCAAGCCCAAAAGGGAAACTGTATCCTGGGCTGCATCAAACAGGAGTGACCAGCAGGGTGAATGAGGTTGATTGTCCCTCTCTACTTTGCCTTGTAAAGCTCCATCTGGAGTTCTGCATCCTGATTTTGGGCCCCCAGTGCAGGAAAGATGTGGAGCTTTTTGAGAGGGCCCAGGGTGGGGCCATGAAAGATGATCAGATGGCTGAAGCACCTCTCCTATGAAGACAGGCTTAGGGAGCTGGGCTTGCTCAGCATGGCTCAGGAGAGCCCTTATTGCAGCCTGCCGGTATTTAAAGGGATATTATAAACAGGAGGGAAATCAACTTCTTATATGGTCTGATAGTGGTAGGACAAAGAGGAATAGTTTTACTAAAGCAGGGAAGATTTAGATTAGATGTCAGGGGGATTCACAGAGAGGGTGGTGAGGCATTACAACAGGCAGCCCAGAGAGGCTGTGGATGCCCCATGCCTGGAAGTGTTCAAGGCCAAGCTGGCTGGGGCCCTGGCCAGCTTGATATGGTGGTTGGTCACTCTGCCCATGGAGGCGACATTAGAGCTACATGATCTTTAGTGTCCCTTAAGACCCAAGCCATTCTGTGATTCTGCATGCACAGACTTCTGTCCAACACTTGAAAAAGCTGGAACTTTACACATAGCTTTTCAGTCTTTATCAGAAATGTTACATGAATCACTGATACGGCATGATAATAAAGTTTGATTAGAATTGAGTAGGATTGTAGTAATAAAATACTTTCTTTACTAAAGTAATATCCTGATTTTAATGGATTCTGACTGCTTCCATAAATTTGTAATTCAAATCTTCTATAATAATTATTCTTTGTAAAATTGTGAGTTAAAAAACTGCATGAAGTCCACTGATTTTATACTTTCTTTTTCAGTAATGCATTCAGTTTGACTTTAATAGAAATAAGATTCTGAATTTACAATACTACTTTTATAGTATGATTGAAAACTGTGAAACCTTACATAAACGTAGGCTTTCATGATTGAAAATACAGGATGCATTGAGACCAAGACTCTGTGTCTGTGCTCTTAGATAACTTTGTAGGATTACAGCTCTACAGAATGAGTTACTGTGGAGCAACTTGTGATTGCCTTCACCAGTTTAAGCGGAACAGCATGTTAAAAAGGAGTGACGTGGGGAGGGATCAGACAGAGTGGACCTCTATTGTCAATCAGTGAAAGAAAGGTCAAATATTCAGTATTTTAAAATAGTCATGAGATTGGCTGTCACTTTTCCTGCAGTGGTACCACAGCAGAAGTCCGCACAACATTTTTCTTCTCCTCACAGAAAGATAATTGGCACACTGCCTTTATACATATTTTAGCACAGGTGACTTCAAGCAGAGGGTCTATGCTAACCATACTGTGTAAAAGAACTCTTCTAAGAGTTCATAATTCCTTGAAGTTCCAAAACAGGTCTCTATTTAGAAGTTGAAAAGGATGGCCGAGAAATGTATTGCTTTCTGATGATGAAGAATTCAGTAAGATTGACAGCTTATTGCCATAAATCACCTGAAGATATACATACTATGCAAGCAAGACTTGTTGATTTTATTTTTAATTAATGTGACCAGATGATACCAGGAAAGCTTGGGTTGTTGGGAAAGGCAGTAGTAAGGAACTTAACATAGTTTCTGGTTGAATTTTTTAGGCTATTTTGTTAAAAAGATACTATTCTTTTCCTGGAAGAAATGGCTTCATCCTGATATTTGACACTGTGCAGGTACTTCAAAAAGAAAAATGTAATTTAGGTGAATGTTTGTACTTTTCTGCCATTACAGCCATTAAAATTGTTTCTTATGATAAATTGGAGCTTAGGTTGACATTGTTAAAATGGAAGAATTTAGGTATTAAATACCTAGTACACACTTATATGGTTTCATATATTTTTTTTGTGTGCAGCTTCATTTGATGGCAGCAAATCATGTGGATGTTGCTGAAGTACTTGTAATAACTTAAATGTTTTGTCTGTTGGGAAAAAGAAACCAACTAAATGCAAACAGCTGGAAATTTGAAGTGTATGTCTAAATATTTGGGTTCAAGGAGACTATCCTGGACAGTTTTATACACATCTGTAGTCTCTCAAAGCAGTGAAAAAACGTACATGAAATTCAAAATGTTTGTATGTAGCCAGGGTGGGGAGGAAGAAGTAAAAGTGTGTGCTTGTCTTTGTGCATCTGTGAAAATATTTTAACCTGTTTTAACAATTGAAGAGAGTTTTTGCTTGTATGTATAAAACAAGTGAGCTTTCATGTTTTCTTCTCTTTTCAAATCATACACAATGTTTAAATGGGTAACTTCATGATCAATTTTCTTTTCTTTTGAGTCTGCTGAGTACTAGTGTTCTTTTAGAGGGCATTTCTCGTAAGGGAAATCTTAAGGATTTCATGTTCTTTTTCTTCATCCTTCTCAACTTTTTTTCTCTCATTTTTCCTTATTTCCTGTACTTTTCTTGAAATATACTCAGTATCTTTCTAGTCATTCAATGAATAAGAGAGCACGGCCTTTGCAAAATACTGCACACCCTTCCAAAAACAGCAAGGTAATCTGTGATTTTTTTGTTGTGTTTTGTTTTCTGTTGTTTCCTGGAGTCATTTTCTTTACTGACCTTCGAGAAAGCTCACAGAAAAGCTATGCAGTTGAGTTCGCTTCTGCAGTTTATATGCTGCATGGTAGCTTTTGAAAATCTCAGTTCTTCCTTGCTGGTCTATGGCTCTTCAGAATTTGGTTTAGTAAAAAGGTTGAAATTTACAGTCTTTTTTAGTGAAAAATATCAAGTCATATGAAGTAGGTTTACTTTAATGAATAAAAGTTGAATCTGCACTATTTTTCTGTTTTACAGTTTACATTGTTTAATCAGTGTGTTCTAAGACCGTTTAATACGTTGCTGATGATCATGCAAAATGTTTCTATAGCATATTTCACATGTCGTGAATCTTTATTCTGAAACAGTTTTAAAGATGTCGGTGCATTTTTTCAAAATCCCTCCTGTAAAACTAGCTTGTTCTTACAAAAGTCTTCCACTAGCTACCTGTGCTTCTGTATTAATCTGGAGAACTTGAAACACAGTTTATGATTCACAACATTGATATACATATTTTATCTACTGAGATAGGCAGTGTAGAGAATAGTACTTTTAATGTGGAAATGAGAAATGACCTCAGTATCTCTACCCACATATACATAACTGTTACTGGGTTCTTTTTGCTTCTGGGTTTTTCTCAGGCGAAAAGTAAATAACAGTGATGATGAAATAGAACTTATCTGATTTATTCATCCTGTGATGGAACTTGATCAGAATTGACTCGCTGTTCCCTCTTAGAAATCTCACTTGGGAGTCCGCTATACAGGAGTTGTTTTTGCCTGATGGTTCTCTGAAACAATACAAAAATAGATAGCTGTTTCTTTTCTTCCCCTTTTCACTCTCCTGCTAGAAGTGCTACGATTTTTAAAAACAAGTGTTCAAACTGATGTTCATAAGCTTATATATAGTTCCCGAAATGTCTGCTTTTAAAATATTTTGTTCAGCATTACTGTTGGTTGCTAATTAGAAAAGGAGCTATGTTAGGCTTGTTCATTATCGAAATTGTTACCAAAACTGTAGAAAAATGATGCTGGGGAATTGTAACACTAAGTATTTATTCTGGGTTATATTTTTCATTTTATTGAAAGCTGTTAGGATTTACTGCAGCTAACAAGTAAACCTTCTTTCTGGCATAATAATTTGTTGTTTCCTTGATGTGGTTTCTGTTAATGATGGAAGATAGGTAGAAGGAAAACTTCATCTCAGACTTGAGCTTACTTATTTGGAAGAATTTAGGGTAATACTAATAGCATTTTAGTCTTGTAGCTTAGAAAAGGGAAAATAATATTGTGGTTTTCACAGGGACTATCAGCTGTTGGTATTGTGGCCCCATTGGCTTTGCACACCATTCCAGTACGTGTATCTCTCCTGAATAAGAGAATTATATGTGATTGATTCCTTACTTATTACTCCAGGCATGAAACTTACCATCATAAGTGCAACTGAGAAGCAAACATCCTGGATAGACTCAAAGTCTGGAAAAAGTACTTAGCAGATGATATTCATAGAAACCTTAAGTATGATGCGGACAGTAAGCTAATACCCAAATGTCTGGAGAGGTCAGCAGCATCAAGGCTGACCAGGTTCTCTGCCACGTTGACAACTTGTTTCTCAGTCTTTGGCCAGCAGTTCATCTAGCAGTATCTCTGTAGGTTAAATGACAGCGTTAGGAGCCATTGCTAGTGTGATTAGTGACAGCTACCTCAATAGGAGTCCTGAGAGGAACTTTCTCCTGGCAGCTGAGGATTGCCGCATCCACTGCTGACTCAGGGGTGATGACCCCAGGCAGGGCTGTGGATAGGCATCTGCCAGCATCAAATCTCATGTAGGGGAGCTGCTTCCAAATGCGGCTTCACTACTCAGCCCTACCCTAGCCTCTCACAGCTCTCTCTGTGCCAGACCACATGCCCTGTTGTTTGGAACTGAACCCTGACCCACGGGATGACTTCTGGGCTGGCCCTGGCCCTCCCTCTGCACTGAGAGTCCATCCAGCAGGTCTGTGGCTTTGCCTGACCCTGTTATGATGCCTAGCCTTCATCCTGACCCCAACCCACAGGCTGATTTCCCAGCTTGATAGTCCCCTGCTGTATCACAGCAAACTTGGATGATTTGAATTTGAGGCTGCCCTGCCCTGCTCCCATGCTGGAGGCAGTTGGATGTATGTATGCTTGCTGGTGAGGCCACTGTCCTGTTCATTCCCCGGTGCCTCCTCTGTCTCCCCATTCCCCAGGGAACAGCCAGCCCTTACTGCAGTAGCACTCAGGCTGATTTGTAGCTGAAAAGTAGATTGTAACGCTGAACAAAACAGATGAGACTATGTGGCTTCCAAAAGCAGGAATGCTTTTCTCTGCCAGATTCTAGATGTGGGATGGGGAACAAGGACCCCTTTTGCCTGCTTAGGAAACAGTCTTGTACTATCCAGAGCAGCCTCAGTGGGATTCTTGCTCACTTTTGCTTTCTTCTCAAGAAATTTCCACCTTGAAGTGGTTCCTTCCTGTACTTTAGGTACTTTGTCCTTTCCATGTACTCTTCCAAACAGTATCTCAGACACATTCTTTTGCCAGATAGCTCTTCATATCCAGTAAATGGTTATTGGTTATCTCCCAAAAGGCAGTGAAGCTCTTTCTTAGCTAAGCCAATTAACTTAATAAAGTATGGTATTCATGTAATTTAGTTTCTGTTTCTTTCATATTTATTTTGAAATTTTAATGGTAGGTTTGGATGCTAGAGGAGATACAAAAAAAGAAAAAAAAAAGAAAGTAATAAAGTTTCTGTGTTTCTTGAACAATTCTATTTGGAAATAAGGTACATCATTAAGATAACAAGTATGTATGTCCAAGCACTAACTTTTTGTAATAGATTTGTCTGAATTGCTTTCAAATTCTCCAGTCCAAAATTAGCAGTTAAAAAAAAATAATTAAAACAAAGCCTAACCAAGCACTAGGTAGATTGTGATTTATGGTTGATTTGCAAGAAGGTTACGTCATAATAGGCTCCTTCTGCAGGTGTTATGGTAGCACAGAGCCATTTGGTTGCTCCATCCTCTGTGGAATGGGCAAGAGAATTAGGGCAAAAAAGAGTAATGACAGTTCAATAGGAAAAGTAGGTAATGGGGGGTTGGGATGAAAAAGAATAAAGAATACACAAAGCAAGTGATGCACAATGCAATGCAATTCCTCACCGTCATGGGCTGACCGATGCCCAGACAGTCCTTAAGCAAAAGCAGCCTCTTCCGGCCAACTGCCCCCCGTTTTTACAATTCTGCATGTTGTCATATGATATGGAATATCCCTTGGACCAGTTTAGGCCATCTGTCCTGCTTCTGTCCCCTCACAGCTCCTCGTGCCTCCCAGCCCCCCTCACAGTCAGGACAGTACGAAAAGCTGAAAAATCCTTGGCTCTGGGCTGGCACTGCTCTGCAAAAAACTGAACTGTCATTGTCTTATCAACACTATTCTCATCCTAAATTCAAAACACAGCATCATACCATCTACTGGGAAGAAAATTAACCCTATCCCAGCTGGAGCCAGGATAGCTGGAAATAGTAATGGCAGTAATACTCTCGTGTGTTCTGACCTTCTCTCTCATTCAGAGCAGCTTATGGTTAGATGTGAAAGCCTAATTAACTTGCCCTCTTTGATTTAGAAAGAACTCTATTGAAATGAGATTTTTTATGACTCAAACTAGCAGTCTTTTGTATCTGTTCATCCATACCTACATTAAAGTTTATTTTTTATTTCCTGCTTTGCTGCTGTTTTCTTTTGCTTTATATCACTCAGTATTTTATTTTTTTTTTTGCACACATGATTCATTTGTACAGTAATTATTGGCAGCTGTCCAAAAATGTGGGACCTTACCATATTTAACTCAGCACAATTTTAGCAGAATTAATGAGACAATACACCTGCAGTAGAAACACTCTAGTCCTTGTGGCTGTCTGCTTTGCAGTGCTGTTTAGAAGTTTAAAGGTAATTATCTGAACCAGTGACACTATTTCGAAACAGGATTTAATTGAATATTTATCTTACTGCAAATTAGATTTTTTTTTTTTATATTTTCCAATGCCAGATTTATACATTGGCATGATATAGATAACAATGTGCTGTGATACAGAGGGACCATCTACAGTTTCAGACTTGCATTCATAGATGAAGTTGATGACAAAAGTTGGGGGACCCCAGTACAAGAAAGATGTAGAGCTGTTGGAGTGGATCTGGAGGAGGAGCACCTCTCCTGTAAGGAAGAAAGGTTGAGTGAGATGAGGTTGTTTGGGCTGGAGAAGAGAAGGTTTTTGGGAGACATTATTGTGGTCTTCCATTACTTGAAGGGAACTATTAAGCAACAAGGAGACTGACTTTTTATGTGATATGATAGTGACAGGTCAAGGGGGAGTGGCTTTAAACTAAAAGACAGGAGATTTAGGCTAGATGTTAGGAAGAGACCCTTTAGCCAGATGGTGGCACAGCTGCCCAGAGATGCAGATGCCCCATCATTGAAGGTGTTCAAGGCCAGGCTGGATGGAGGCCCTGAGCATCCTGACCCATTGGGTGGCAACCCTGCTCGTGGCAGGGGGGGTTGGAACTGAATGATCTTGGAGGTTTGTTTCAACCCAAACCATTCTATGATTCTGTGAGTTTAGTACAGTGACTGGCATCTTTTTACCCATAAGCTCAATATTAACATTCACAAGGTGAATATTGTATTAAGGGGTGGGATGGGACAGTTGTGTTTCAGTACTTCCTAGTGGAAAAATTTCTCTCTTCATAATCTTTGGAGGTGTTTTTCTGCTCCTTTAAGTTTTCACTGAACCCAAGAGAGAGCAGAAACCAGGAGGGAGGAGCATAAGAAAAAACAGGTGAGGAGAGTTGACTTAGAAGTTCTGGGTTACAGGTTCTGTTCTGTTAATTGCTTTGCAATCTGTATCTTTTGCTAATTTCTCCTGGATCATCTGGAAAGTATTACTTGTGTCAGAATCTATCATATATACACAGGAGTTAAAAAACGAAATGAATGATGATTGCAGTCAGAAGATGTGTGATGTGCCAAGGGCTGCATCGTTTTGTTTAGCTGTCTGCTTTTCAGGTTGGTCCAGATGGTGCCTAATGAGTAGTCAAAGAACAGTTTTGAAGAGATATCAATTAGAATGAGAAGGGATTGTCTGAGTGTCTGCTGCAGCTATACCTGCCACCTTTTCAGTCAGGTAGCCGCAGGAATGGCTTATGCAATTAGTCTCTATCTTAAGACAGAGTCCATGTATCTACTAAAGTAACTGAAGATTTCTGATCACAGAAAACTCTAATCAGTAGGAAACTAATTTACTTATCATTAATATGAATGTTCATTTCTAATACCTTGTGAAACAGACTAGCAAGGCATTACTGTTTGCATATGCTCAGAAATAATTTTTTGAAGCCAACAGTAGGAACTTTAGTAACAAAGCTGATCAAACTTTGAGTAAAAAAAAGAAAAGGCAAAACCAAACTACTCAATGAAGTTAATGTAATTAATAGCTCATGCTGATACAATAAAAAACAGAAGGTTTTCCTAAAAGAAAAATGTAGGTAGTGATTAACATGCTACTGTAATTACAAATCTTTTGCCAGATCATTTGATTACAGCTCATAGTGCCTTTTTGTTTAATTATTTCTCTGAAGGATTAATTATGCATCGAATTTTTACTTTATAAGGAAGTGTTTGAAATGCCACATTGTCAGTTTTCCAAAAGTCATTCATTGAAATATAGAACACTGAGAATTAAGAGGTTAAAAAGACATTTATATTTGACTTTGTAACTTATTGGCTTTTGCACTATTTCAGTATTTATTTCAAAGTTAAAAAGCCTTATGTTAGTGCATCAAGTAGTCATTTTCTTTAGAGCTTTATTTCCAAATTGTTATCTTAAATTTGAGCTTTACTGGTGAAGGAAAGCACACTTTGATGGCCTTTCCTAGCTATTCAAAATATAACAGCTTCTGAATGAGGCATCCAATCAGCAAAAAAATACCTGACAAATTTTACAGACCTCCGTGAACAAAATATTTTTCTAATTTTTAACAAAATCAAATTGAGAGGATTAAGGAAATTCTCACTCATAAAACTCTTCAGCTTCTTTAAAGATAATCTTAAGATTTTTTCTACAAAAACGTTGTTCAGAAATCTCTGTACACAGATTGCACAGTGTTCCATATTTGCTACCTAGGATTCAGCCGTAGGGGTTGTATATATGTTTTTCTAATGGCTTTCTTTCCCAGGAAATCAGTACTTCCTATGTTGGGATGTATCTTACTGATTAATTTAAAGGCAAATAAATACACATTCAGTGTTTCTTCGTAAATTTGAAAATACGTTAAAGGCGGTTGTGACTGCTGCATTGCCTTCTGTTAGGATGGGGTCTTTGGCAGGAAATAAAATGTATGAAGTATCTGGTTCTGAGCTGGTAACATGGCTTGACCTAGCATGTTAATTACAGACATGCTGTTTCTATAAAAAGAGAGTGAATTCCCTACATTAAGGTTTAATTACATACATTTCACACAGGCTTATCTAGGTTAGAAGAGAACTGAGATCTTCCAGTCCAGCCCCCCCTGCATAGGAGCTGTTAGCTAGTGTGGGTCTAGTTGAGTGTTGAATGTCTCTGCAGATGAAGACTCATAATCTTTCTGGTCATCTTGTTACAGACACTTATAGAGGAAAAACACTTTCTCGTGTTCAGCATGCTTATGGTGTTTCCTCATTTGTGCCCATTGCCACCTGTGCCATCCCTGGGAGCCACTAAGGAGCCTGGCTCCCTCTTATTCCTTTCCTGCCATCAAGTATTGATTTGCACACATGAATAACCTCCTGTTTTGCACCAGGAGGTTGGTCTGTTAAGATCCCACGAAGAAAGTCAATCAACAAAGCCAGCATGGTTGGTTTGGTTTTCCATGAGCTTTAATGAGTTACTATTAACAAAAAAATGCATAGAGTCTTGCCATTAACATGATTAGTATTAATGGTGTTCGTGAGGTGATAAGTAGATGAAGTGCTAATAAAGAAATAAAGTTGTTAGACGTCAGCACTGCATACATCCAATGACTTGGGTTTATCGTGTTGTCTTTTCGGGTGATTGGTTGTTACATATCAAACTACCAAAGAAGATTAAGCCGTAGGACTTAAGATATGCCAAATGTACCTTGTTAATAAGCAGAAAAATCAGTTGTTTTATATTTGCATTGAGAAAATAAATGTTGGTTTGGGTTTATTTATTTATTTATTTATTATTATTTTTTTGACCTTGCAGTAAGTTCCTTCATATTCTAAAATGAAGGTTCTTATGTGGCTTTGGCAGAAGTCATTTTTAAAAACAGGGCACTGGATACTGTTTCCAGAGCTTGCATGAGAAAGTGCATTTGTTCTGTTCTGTTAGCACACATACTGTCTGCTTAAATGATATACTTAATAGGCTATACAGTGCATTTTAACATTTCTTTGAAAAGCATGTTTTCTAAAAGCTGTTTTTAGCTTCCTGATGTACTTTTGACTGAGCAGTCCATACAACATGCTTCTTTACATACATTTCAACTTGCTGAAGTGTACGTAATAGAAAGTATGTATTTGATCCCACTGAACATTCTTATTTCCTTTTCTTACCATAGGATAAGAAATGGGTTCTCAATCATGAGGATGTCACACTGGGAGAATTACTGGGCAAAGTAAGTAATCAAGTGAACTATCAACATTTAAACAAGCATATACTAGTCATCAAGCCTGTGTATTTCCTCTTGCTTTATCCCTTGAATTGCTGCGATTTTTATACCAATTATTTTGCTTTAATACATGTGCTAGTATTGTGGTTTAAATAAATGCTTATTGCATATGATGGTGAGTTGTATGATGTGTCTGCTGAAAATCTTTAGCATGCTTGTTTTTCTTATTTGTAAGGATTTTAAGTTAATTACATATCTGTAAAGCATTATATTACAGTTTAAATTGTGCAGTCTTGCAAAAAAAGAATATTGCTTAAAAATATGAAAGGCATATAAGTAAAAAAAAAAAAAAAAGAAATAAGACAATAATGTAGGCAATACTTGTTAAACCAAATATTCGTTGTTGCTGTGTGATTTATTGTGATTTTAGGTAATCTCTCAGTAGTACATAGGTCACTCCGAAAGTATTTCCTCCTATTTCCTTGAAGACTACAACTGACACAAAGAGCGTAATAGCTCATAATATAGAATAGAATATAGAACATAATAGCAGCATTCAGCGTAGCTGAGAATTTGCTCTAAATCAGTATTTTTCAGTGTAGTCATCAGCACTAGCTGTGCATTTTTACAGGCAATGAACAGGAGCCTGCGTGCTGCACTCATAACTATATGCACTAGCGGAGGTGACCCTACTGCTGAAATGAACCACCCACTGCCTCACTGCGCTCCCATGCACTGTTTGTCTCCATTAGCATTCAGCAGTCATAAACGAATGTCAGTGGGTGCCAGTTTTTCCCACATGGAGGAATTCAGTGACGCATCTTTCCTTCATAAGCACTTTCACGTCATATGCCATTTTGTTGTACTGCCCATGGGATACTGGTGGGAATGTTCAGCTTCTACTGCCATATCACCAACGTCAGCCTCTCATGTCGCGGGCCAACATAATAAATAATATAATTATTTTGGGAGCAACCTTTGAATGTGTATAAATTCTGAAGCGAAGCAGTTGATAGCACTAATTCTGCACAGGAGCTGCAATTCTTAGAACTGCTTCTACTGAAATACAATACCTGACTTAAATTTTCAGCCCTTCCACACCTATCAAGACAGTTTCAAGTGATGCTTTTTATCCAGTGTTCCAAAAGATTTCTGTAAATCTGAAAAATTGCCTTAAATGAAAAGCAGGCAAATGAAAGCAACGGTTACATTACTATGTGATACACACTAAAAGAACCCATGAACTGATCAAAAATGAGGAAGTTAAACACTGTCTGTAAATTCAGTTTCCCTGGATAAAATCTCTTTGACAGCTTAAAAGGACAAAAAGTATTAGCTGTCTGTAGCTAGAGCTGTGTTGCTTTAACACCATACAGGTACCATGGTAGTTTCCTACTCCTAAGCAGAAACATACCAAGAAAAAAATATTGTTTTGTCTATCAAAATAACTCTGTGTTGCTGAAAAACACACATGAATTTATCTTGATGAGTAAAGATAGTTGAAACAATCTGAACGTTGATTTCTAAAAAAGTTTACATATGTACTGCACTTCTTTGACAAAACATTTTAATAAATTGATGAAGACAGTGCAGTCTCAAAACTGATTTTAGTAGGATATACAGCTTTAAAAATTTAAAACAGAATAACAACTTTCTTGGGAAACTATATAAATCTGTAATGTCTTCATTTCTGAGAAGATATAATCAAACTAGAAAATATAAGGATGAGAAGATCATTAGCTTTCATATATGAAAATATTAAATAAAGTGCAGCTGTTGATCCTTCAAGTGAGAAATCTGAGTCTACTGGAAACAATGGCTAGGAAAATCATGGAACACTGATGCAGACTTAGCAAAGTGATTCTGTCAGAAAGGGCAAGAAGGAGGATCTGAGCAACAGCAGCCCAGTCAGCCTCAACTCCATCCTTGGAAAGGTGATGGAACAGTTTGTTCTGGATGCCAGCTCCAAGCAATTGGAAGAGAAGAAGGTTATCAGGAGTAGTCAGCAGGATTCACCAAGGAAAAATCAAGCTTGACCAACCTGGTAGCTTTCTGTGATGCCATCACAGGCTGGGTAGGTGGAGGAGAGCAGTGAGCGTTGTCTACCTTGACTTCCTCGAGGCATTTGACACCATATCCCACAATATCCTTGTTATGAGACTTAGAAAGTGTTGGATACATGAGTGGACAGTGAGGTTGACTGGCAGAGCTCAGAGAGGTGTCATCAGTCACACAGAGTATGGGTGGAGCTGGCTACTACTACTGGTACTGCTAGTACTACTACTACTAGTAGTGTTCCCCAGGAATAGATGCTGGGTCTGGTCTTGTTCAATAGTTTCATGAATGACCTGAACGAAGGCATAGAGTCCACCCACAGCAAGTTTGCCCATGGTACAGAGCTGGCAGGAGTGGATGGCACACTGAAATGCTGTGCTGCCATTCAGCGAGACCTGGACAGACAGGAGAGTTGGTCAGGTGGGAACCTGAAGAGGTTTAACAAGAGCAAGGATAGTCTTGTATCTGTGGAGGAATAGCCACGTGCATCAGTACAGGTTAGGGGATGACCTGTTGGAGATGAGATCTGTGGAGAAGGACCTAGGTGTCCTGGTGGACAGCAGGTTGTCCATGAGCCAGCAGTGTGCTCTTGTGGCCATGAAGGCCAGTGGTATCATGGGTTGCATTAAAGAGTGTGGCCAGCAGGTCAAGAGAGGTGATCCTCCCTCTTTACTCTGCCCTAATGAGCCCACATTTAGACTACTGTGTCTAGTTCTGGGCTCCCCAGTTCAAAAACAACAGGGATCTCCTAGAAGGATTCCAGTAGAGGACCACAAAGGAGCACCACAAAGATGATAAAGGGCCTGGAACATCTCCCATATGAGAAAAGACTGAGTAACCTGGGGTCTGCTCAGCCTGGGGAAAAGAGGTCTGAGAGGTGATCTGATAAATATGAATATCCGAAGGGAGGTGGATGACAGAGGGATGACGCCGGTCTCTTCTTGGTGGTTTGTAGTGATAGGACAAGGAGTAATGGCCTGGAACTTGTACATAAGAAGTTCCGTACTAACATGTGGAAGAACTTGTTTACAGTAAGGGCAATGGAGCAGTGGAACAGGTTGCCTAGAGAGGTTGTGGAGCCTCCTGAATGGGGTTATTCAAGACCTATGTGGATGCCTATTTGTGCTACGTATTGTAGGGTATCTGCTTTGGACTCTATGATCTCTTGAGGCCCCTTCCCACATGTGATTCTATAATTCTGAGATTCTCTGAAGATAGAAAATTTTGCTTCTCTTCAGCAGTGAATAGTCCATTTATTTACAGTGTTAATTATATAAAACACACA
>PPHD01006348.1:0-14159 GCA_002909625.1 Bambusicola thoracicus
TTATTCATCTCTGTCTCGTTCTTGTGATGAATTCTCTTCTTTCCCATCTGCATCATCACCTCATTTCTACAAGCTCTTCAAAGAGGCTAGATAAATGTTCCATTACTTCCTATTACTACATGCTTGTTTAAAGCTGAAATTTAAGAAGAGAACTAAATTTTAAGAGAGCTAAAGGTTGCAGGATTTCTCAAGCTGATCAAAGGTAGAACATGATAATGTCTATAGGAAGAAAATGTCTGCCTGACATGATACATATCCCTCTTTCCAGGTAGTTTCCTTCAGAAATATAATAAAATATTTAAGATGCTCTGTTTCATCTATAAAATAAACTTAAAAGCAAACAAACAAAAAGATATAACTAAAAACCCCAGCACTGAACTCTCTTCTCTGTCCCATCTCCTCTCTGCTTCAAGTTCTAAAAGTATCTGGAAGATGAGAGAAATGAGTACACCCAGTGTAACTGCATTATCTAGATTCAGCTCTGTATTAATCTGGACTAAATTTCTGTTCAAATGTCCTACTAAAACACAGATTTACAATCAGATGTAAAGGAGCTTTCCCACCTCTGACTGAGTTATTAACCTTTGCATAATGTACGCTGTAATCCCAAATAAATTCTTTTTCCAACCAATGCTAGCGGACAAATTCACATATAACGTAACATTGCTGACTTCAAATTCTTACTGGAGATAAATTTGTATTAGGGATTTTAAAGTAGTTTCATGTTTTCCATCCTCCTGTAGAATTGTTTTATGGGAGTCTTTTTAGAAAGTCAGTCATTTCCTCTTCCTTTTATTCCCTCATTCTTTCTTATCTTAACTTGTAGTGATGTGCTTATAATAATAACTTAGTGATACACTGTTTAAGCAGCAGGAACCATCTAAAATGACTTCATCAGACACAAGAAGATGGCCTTTAGCTCTTGTCCTTGACCTGGTTATGGGAGGTAACACCAAAGTGGGCCTCACTAATAATGTTCCATAATGTAGCCATAAATTGCCTGTAATAACAAGATCTTCTAAGAACTGAAAAAAGCTTTTTGGTTTGTTTTATAGTTATCCTAAAAATAATCTACATCACAACTTAAAAATAATTCCTAGAATTTACTATTACAATATTTCAGTTCCTAACTGACTGCAAATAGTAGTGTCGAGTCCAGCCATTTCCCTTTCCTGATTATCCATCAGAGGTCAGTAATACTCAGTTCTGTAAGGATTTTGAAAATCACACTAATTCTGTAGAAGTTATTATTCCTCTCTTGGGAGAATATTCTATTTGAAAGGAGGAATAGAAGCATAATACAGGTTTTTCCTTGAGAACCAGAAGTGATGATCCTAATTAGCAATGATCTCAAGACGTCTATGGAAGTCTTTGTGAAAATTACAGCAAGGTACTGCATGTGGTTGTACAGAGGCCACCATCAGGTTGGGATATGAATTCTGATCTCTTTAAACTGCACTGTGGAAAAATAAGTAGTAATTCACAAACATTATAACAGCAGATGGGAATCATGAACATGGAGTTGTAGGAACAAAATAAATCCTCCTCTCCAGAATGTGAAAAGATGGCCATTTATCTGGACCAGGGACAACTTCATGGAGCATACACAGCAGAGGTACACATTCTACCTTCTTCAAAAGACAGAAGTTCCAGAATCAAACATCTACTCTGCTTTTTCAGCCCACTGCAATGTGAAAATAGGCTATTTTGCATTCCATGCTTCTACCTCTTGGCTACTTCTGCCCCTCGTGTCACCAAGTTTCTTCTTTCCTCACAGTAGGAATTGATTCTCTCCCTTCCTTTACAGCTGCCCAAGAAGCAGAGCCTATACGAGTTTGAAAGAAAAGGTCAGGAAGTGCTAGAAAAGCTAAGGATCCTGTATCTCAGCAGAATGAGCCTGATAGAGCACAGCACCCTCAGGCCTCCACAGCTCTCAGAAAACCTCTGTCAGGCATTTCACGCTCAGTCTTTGAAATACCAGTTGATTCCTTACCTTTCACACCTCAAACTCCGCTTTTCCCAAATCAGAACTTCAAAGTATGCATGTATGCCTCCTAACTCTTTTCTCTCCTTCCATGTTTTGTCCAGTGCTGCAAACACCAAGTTTGCATACGATGTTCAAAGGCCTCAGATCAGCTCTAGTATATCACATGGATCTGGCATTACATGGGCTTGATTCCTCCTTATTTCTATCCAAATATATAAAGTAATAGCTAAAATGCATTGATATTTAGAAAACATTGTGTGTACACATGATACAGGAATAAAGGCAATCATAACACAAGCCTGCACTACAATCCAAAACATAACTGAAACTTGTGTTGACAGACAGAAGTCAGTTTAAAACAGCCTAAGCCACGTATCAGTGCCTGATAACACATACTTCAACATCAGCTGCTAAGCCAAACTAAGCCTCTAAGAAAGCAGTGGCTAAATCCTGTGTTACCAATTCCCGTACTGGTGACATGAAAATAAGCTTAAGTACACTTGAATGAACAAACATGACTACTTCAGAAAGATTGGAAGGCATACGTAGGCAGAATAAAGGGAAGGAAGGAGTCACAAATACAACTCAGATGTTATAGTACACCCTGCAGAAGGAGCAAAGGAAAACTTGTCCCCCTTAATTAAATTAATTAATGTATCCATAATCTGATCAGTGTATTCAGGCGGTAAGTGCCACTTCTCATGGTTCACAAATATTTCTCTATAGACCCTGTAAACATGTTTCTGACATATATTCTAATGAAGATATTAGTCAAATATGCATTTATCCTTACAGAATGTCGTATGCATGGTCAAAAAGAAACAAAATAAAAATCTGCAGAAGATTGGGTTTATACACTAGGTTAACGTAAATATATCACTGCTAACTGAGCGGACAGAAATCCAGAAGGGAAGGATTTCATAGATCAGTGGGAAAGCTCTCTTTAAGATTTAATTCAAGAAAAGAAGCATTATAAGCCTTCAGACTGGGAAGAAAAAAAAAAAACAAACAAACAAATAAAACAAAATGAAGCCAAATCAATGTCATAAAGCCTTCATCTCACTTGCCTTCTGAGAAATGCCTGTGGCTTCCCACAAGGTAAGCAGTGTCTTTCATTTAGACAGTGAAGCTAGAAAGCAATAGCTGGTTTCTCACTCATCCAAGCAGACTTAGCAAAGACCTATCACCAGGCTTACACACATGAGCTGTTCGGTCACTCCTGCATGGAACTGGCCAACAGAGATACTTAGGTGGTCCAAACCACGATGGAAAAATGTAGAAATCCATTTGCATAGTAAATATCCACCCATTGCCCAGATTATCATTGCACACAGATAGAATAGCAGGTATTAAGCTAATTAGCTTCATTTACATGAGTAAAGTACAAGGACAATCAGAAAGAAACAAAAAACAAGAACTCTGATTTTCATGGACTACCCACTTCAAAGTGACATTAATACTGCAGCCTGAGGATCACCAAGATTACACATTTTTTACGACTAGATAAACTACATAACTAGTGGAAGAACCATCCAAATGGTGTGCGTTATCTGGTGAACCAGAAGCAGCCATGGATGTGGCTTTATGCGGTGGTTTTTCAGGCATTTTCACATTTTATTTTAGACATCACAGAAAATGAAGAGAAACACACAGAATGCTTATCTGGACAAATCCTCTGCTGAAAATGTTTTCTTATATTGAATATACAGGTGGGTATAAATATTTTTGCATTCTATAATAAAGCCTACCAAAAAAAAATCACATCAAAGCTGGTATTTCAAAATCGGGAACTAAGTAGTCTGATGGAGACTACACTTCCAAGAGTAATAATGTGTGAAACAACTTCCTGGTGAACTTTTTGTGAGGAAAAAATTTTCTTTTATTAGTAAAATTAATTTAAACCAAGCTGAATGATCTCATCTTCCTGGCATGCACATGATTCTAAAACTACAGTCAGGTTTGTGCATACAGAGAGGTTACACATGTAGATTCAACTGCAGGAATGAGTTCTAAGCAAATCAGTGATATATGTGAAGACATCTGCTACTAAATCAGGTTCTTCCTTTCTATATCAGGGCAATTGAAAAATGTATTCATCTAAGAAACTACTTTTCTGTAATTTACTCATTCTGAGCCATTCATCCAATAGGATTGTAGAAAATTAAATTACCTTTCAAAAATCTATAAATTTTCATTGAAATCTGCTAAACTACTCTTACTGAGAACAGTGGAGAAATTAGTAAAAATATGTACATAAAAGTAATAGGCGAGGAATGTATGGTGGGTGACACAACTCACTGATAAAACACCTCAGGATCACCACAATCAGTTTAGAAGAAGCAGGACGTCAGTTTTCTAGGTCTCACTTTAACATCTTGTGCAGTGGTTTGACTACACATCTAAGGAGCTGATTTCATCATCTGTATCCTATATTTTTATTTACAAGCATCAGCACTGGGAGGGTTAGTCATACAAATGGGTCATGGAAGTAGCACAGCACACTTCCTTTCTGCAAATGAATTTAGGCAGTAATCAGACTGTAACTATATGGAAAATACTCAGTGTTCATTAACATCTTACAGAAATCAAGACTGCCTTACTCCTCTGTACCAATGGGCACACAACACACCTCTAGAGTAAGACACAAAACAGAGTCAGCAACACATATGACAGACTGTGTTGGGCTTTCTCTCAGTTTTTTTCATATAAAGAAGCTGCATGAGATAAAAAGCTATTTTCTAGTAGTTCTGCCACCTTTCTCATTTATGAAATAGTTCACATTAACAATGATTACCAATCACTTCTCAAATATTTACTATCATTAAAATCAAGCAAAGAACAGGATTGTTTTCACATACGCTGTTCCTTTGTGCATACACAAAAATGGCATTTATTGCAAAGAGGTGCTAGATCATTAAATAATTAAAATAATACACATTCTTTAATGACAAAAAGAACCTAATCATTATGGAATTTATACCCTTTCTACTGTATGGATGTGCTGTTTTCATAGACCCTGAAATAGAAGCTCATTCCCTTTCCCTATGTGACTCATGATCTTGTCAATCATGACAGAAGAGACTAAAAATACAATACATTACTGCACGCAGTGCCTGTAAATCCCAGGAAAGAAGTTGCTTTAGACATTTATACAGCAAGCCTGGCGACCAAGTGCTGGTGAGTGTGTCAGCGAGCAGTTGGAAGGCGGACAATCTGTGCCGCTGCTCTGAGGACAGGAAGCATTGAGAGTTTCTGTGGCGATGCTTAGCCTGAGATAACACCATTGTGCGAGCCGGCCAGCGGCCTCTCCCAGCGCTGGGAGCCCCGGGCCTGGCGTCTGGCGGCCTGGATGCGGGCCAGGCCGGGCCCTGGGCGCTGCAGGGAGGGCGGCTGGCCCTCCGGCCACACCTCGCCTCGCAAAGGAAATCTGGCCACAGCTCCAGACTTTATGACTTCTTCTTTACGAGTCCCCTCTTTTATTATTTTTTTTTTTTCCACTTTGCTCTGGTGGCGTTCACACTGGGCTCTCAGGGAACTATTTAAAGTTGCAAGCAATAAAGAGCTGATGACAAGGTTAGTCAAAAAGTCATACTTTGCTACTCCAAAACGCACATTACGCTCCTCACTGTGGCCCTTTACTGTCACCATTATGCAAAATAAAAGATTCATTTCAGGAGGCAAGTTCCCCCATCTTTTTGTCGCTTATCCCCTTTAATTCTCCCAGGTTTATTTAAGATATATGTTCTGTTTAAACGAGACATTGTTCTTAACACACAAAGGAGTTCAAGGATGTGGCATCAGGGCATTCCCACTCACCATGAGCTCTGATGATTTTAGATTCCCTGAAAAAATCACGTTAGTCCCAGTGCAAGTACTGTGCCAAGATATTTTTAAATGATGGGTTTTTGTAATGCTGAAACAGATGTGAATAAAACGGATGTGAATAAAAGCTGTCGAACACAACAACGAAACCCCCACACAAATATCATAAAGGGCTGCCAGGATAGGCTGCCTTTGCTCCTGAAAAGCAACACCTTACAGTCAAGCCAGTGTCCCCAAAAGCAGTGTTCATATGCCTTCCATACATGCACACAAACATCAGTGCTCATTGTGCTTGATTTAAGGGTCTCCTGAAGTGGCCTGTGGAAATGTCAGCAAATGGGGCAACAGGAGATAAAACAAATAAGAGACAATGACAACATTTTCCATCTCAAAAGTGTGAGATATTTATTAAAATCTATGGATATTGGTGTAAGACTAGGAATAATTTTTTATACTAATAATATATAAATCTATTCCTGTTTTCACATTAAACAACCTCGGTATGGAGTTCTTCGCTTACCATAGCAAGGATTTCAACAGGTGAGCTACATTCCGGCATACACTTTATAAAAATATTTTACGGAAGCCTATTATTAAGTTATATCAATTTGTTATGTATTTAACAAGTAAAATTATTACAGCAGCAAGCTTTCCATTCCTAAACTGCACATGCAAAGATGGACTTACATTTAAGACACTGTATTTAACCTGATTCTACAAAGGTAGAATAAGATCTGTTCCATGAGAGGTATAATTCAGACATTGTACAGGAGTACAGCATGAAAAATTCAAACAGTTATGGCTGAGTAAATAACAGCTTGTTTTGAGAGAAAGATCTCAAAAAAATAAGTAATGGCACTGACCTTAAATTCAATGTTTAAAATATTTTTAAAATACCTTTAAACTTGCTTTTTGAATTCTGAATCTCTATGATCTGCATCTTCAAGGTGCATTGCAATCAAGAAGAATATTTTAGTATGACAAGTTTCCTATTTTTTAAATGACACTACTCATAGGAGGAAAAGTTTCAAAGGAAAGCCAAATAACTTATTTAAAGCTTTGTTTGATTAAAGAAGTTTTGTTATATTCCAGAAGAATGTAGTAGGAATTAAACAACTTCTCAGCCAAATTGATTTGCATAGGTATCAAAAAGTGACTCAATACAAAATAGGTAAAATTTAAAATGTTTAATATGAATTATGTTCATGTTGTATCAACATAAACAAAATACTTAAGTGAGTGATGTATGTTAAAAATGTGATGAGTAAATCTAGACATTAACTTGACACATCTACAGCTCTCATTTCTGGAGATTGCTCATTAAAAAACAAACAAACAAAAAAAAACCCCGCACAAACACCAAAACAAAACAAACAATTGCTTACTTCTGAACAATTAGGATCAAGAAACTCATATTCAGATTTCTCAGTTTCTCTAAAAGTTGTAGTAGATATGACATGTCAAAGGGTTAACCTCTTCCTTGTCACACATGTATTATTATGCAGTGACAAGACAGAAAACCTGTTAGCAGCTTAAACGTGACCTTGGAGTGACCCAGCTGTATGTACTTCTGTGATTGTCTCCTCTGGACTGATCCACCTGGCTGTCCAAAGATCCAGTAAATATTTGCATGCACCCAGTAAGGAAGTGGCACTTTCTGTGTAGAGCTGTTAACAAGACACAACATCTCAGCTCTGTGTCAACAATGAAAAACAAACAGTGGCTGCTAGTAAAGAACATCATCTTTCATGTAACAGCCAGCACACAGCTACTCATGACCATGACCTACATGCCTTATCGCATTTCGATCTGTATTGTGAAGGCAGAGTCTACCTCAGTGGCTGTCCACAGTGTATCCCATGCAGGCTCTCTGGCCCTAAAACAAGCTCATTGATTCTCTCTGTGTTTCTTCTTGATCCGCTCTAAACTCTGTGATGGAGGATGAGAGGTATCTGTGGAATTGGTCTCAAAAGCACCTGCCTGCAACCCAGGGGCAACCATGAGCATCACACACATTAGTGGTAGGAATTAGGCTATGAGTGAAGAATTAAGCTGCAAGGAGCACTATAAGCTTCAGCACTGAACAGGTTGAAACGTTGTCCAGTTTCATGAAAGTGCTGAATACAGCATTTCACCACGTTTCTGCTTTTCTATCCAGCAAGAAACCTATTTAAATACTGGCAAAGTTTTTGTTGTTGTTGTTGTTTGTTTGTTTGTTTTAAACTGAGCCTTGGAGGTCTACCATATATTCTTTTCCACCAAGTAAAGAATGAGCAAATTATTCATTCTGAACAAACGCAGGATACCTTGTGTCCCAATAAATTATATGTTAGCCAAATAGTTAAAAATGCTTTGCTGAAGGGAACTTGTTATAAACAAGAACTTAAACTGTGGGATTCATAGAGTTAAGAATCTAACTAATCTGAGCCCAAAAGAATTGAACTCGGATCTTGCAAAATCCTTAACTAAGACTTGATGTGTTACTCTTATTAGTTGCTATTTTTTCTGCTGCTTCCTGCATAAGGCACTTTGGGCTGCAGTTTCATATTGAGCTACTCCTCTAAAACTTTTCAGCAATAAACCACTTTGCTAAATATCATAATATCAAGGTCTTTATACTATTAGCCTTGACTTGGAGTAAAATTTAATTCTAACAGAATTATCAGAGAAAGGTCAGAAAGTACTGTTCTTTTCCTTTCCCAATCTGATTCAGTTACAAAAAATGAAGGTTTTCATAGACTGACAAAAAACACAACATAGTCCAGGCTGTGCTAAGACATCCCAGGTTTGTAAAATTTCAGTAAGATCTCCTTATAGTTTTTGGCAGATTTTGGATCCCTACTTTAGCAACACCAAAAAGCCATTTTATGACAACACATTCCAGAATCCTAATGATGATGCAGACTATATGTTAGCATAGAGTTTAAAAGAATGTGAGAGCCAGATTCGGTTTTGTCGTCTAAAATCCCCAGTAAAATAGTTTTTCAGGAGATAGAGACTTAAACGATGAAAGAAGAAAGGTTCTTAAATGAAAATGATTCATAGTCAAACAAGAGAGCAGGTACAAAAATAAGTGTTTATAATGAACTTAGGAAGGATTAGAACAATAAGTACTTGGAATTCTTTCATCTCTGCCCTTTCACCCATAAAAGTTTCAGTTAGAGCATTACAGAGTATAGGTGTGACAGCCTAAGTGATAATTTTAGACCAAAGTGGTGGCCAGGAATGTTATGATCAATGTCCTGTAGCAGTTGGTTGCTTCAAGACTGTCAGTAAGTAACACGCTACAGAGTAGAAATCAATATTCAGATCAGCAAGTAACAAAGATTGCATGGCACTTTACCAGGAACAAAATTCCCCAGAGAGCACATGACAGAACAGGATTAGAGGAAAGTTAGGGAGCCAAAGCTTCAATGTTTTCTGGTTACAAACAAGCCAGTTTATCAAATGATTTTTTTTTTAATATTTCTCAAGCTCTTTGTAGCTGGACATCAGTGCCACAACTGTATTTTCTTTGCCTTCTTCTCATGGTTTCATAGAACCATAGAATAGTTTTGGTTGGAAGAAACATTCAAGTCCATCCGGTTCCAATCTTCTACTGTGGACAGAGCTGCCACCCACCAGATCAGGTTGTCCAGGGCCTCATTCAACCTGGCCTTGAACATCTCCAGGAATGGGGCATCCACAGCTTCTCTAGGCAGCCTGTTCAACCCTTTCGAAATTCTTTAGAATTTCCTCCAAACATCTCATCTAAATCTCCCTTCTTCTAGTTTAAAACTGTCCTCCCTCACTGTGTCCCTACCACATGCATAAAAAATAGGTCTCCATCTGTTTTACAGTTTCCCTGTCTCTACCCATGAGCACTTCTCTCTGCTGACCCATCCCCAGGGTCTCTCCTGACCTTTCATTAACTCCCACATGCTTCTGCAGTGGTCTCTGCCCCATATCCTTCTCAAGCACCATTGCCTCTTCCACATCTGCCTACTAGTAAATTCAACAACACCAGTAGAAACCCCAAATTCTTAAGCCTTCTTGTGGACCGTTATGATGGGAGCAAGGAGATCAGGATAATGGAAAAATAACTGGCATTCCATATCAACACTGATTTATTTCAAGGCTCTGAAAAGTATTATGTTATCCCAACTGTAGATTTTTCTGCTCCTTCAAACACAACATACAATTCCTACTGTGTTCCCTTCCCACTCCTAAATAATTTCACACATTACTTATTCTCTCCATCATCTTTGCCCCTCCTCCATCCCTTCTATTTTTTTCCAATTGTTTGTATTTTAAGTTGTCTTCCTTTCCACGGTGTTACAGAAGGAGGAAAGGAAAAAGACAGGAATTGCCTCTATTCAGATTCCATAGCTCAAGACCAGCTACAGAAAAGGCCTACTTTAACCTCTACTGCTATATTCTGTGACATGCTTGGTAGTGGTAGGGACTTTCTGTATACATTAGCTTGAAATTTAGTGAAAATTAAAAGTATATAAAATTCCAAGTTTTTTCCCTCAGAAAAAGTATAAGACATACTGCTCTTGAGCCACAGTAATTCCCTGCCTCTCTCCACACAAATTATGTTTCAGGTTTGTTGTAAATAATTAAATGACTGAAGAATGCATTTTTCCAACCCCTATCTTCAGACAATTCATTATATTCGGGTTAAATCAGAAAACAAAGCTAAAAACACTATGAGGCAGAAACTCATAGAGAAAATTTTCCATTCAAACTACTTCAGTTTGACAATGTTAAGACCTTAAAGTCGGAGGTAATAGCATCTGGGCTGGGGCCTAAAAAAGAGCAACACATGATATAAATTATCATCAAGTCTGAATGATAGTTTAGGCAAGAAAAAAAGAATACATTAAAGTGATTTGCTTCAAGACAAAAGGCAAAAATAATCACTTGGAGGACAGATATTTTTTACTTTTCAACATTATTCCTATGTACAAAGTCAACCCTCTCTATGTACCATGCCCTTTCTCAGTGTAAATTGAAATAAACTATATCAATTTTATAACAGATTATAAATTTTCCATTCACTATACATATATTTCTCTCTGTGTTCTCTCTCTAGATATGAAGGCATAATACATGCACTACCTTCCTACTGAAAAATAACCAGTTTTCAGATACCTTATCTGTACTATGAAATCAGGCAAGGGGGAGGCTGACTCACATGCTTGTTGACAGACGTTACAGCATTACAATGTAAGGAAATAAAGTAATGCGGGATTAACCAAAGTCTTTTCAGAGGCACTACTCCAAACTTTTTCTTGCTTTAAACACCACCTACAGCGTAGCAGTGACACCTTACTCTTCCCGCACACCAAATCTACAAGATTCCAGGGCAACTACTTTATTTTTTCACAGCATTCACAGTTAGAATTACATGCATTAATTAATTTACGAGATAGAAATTACATATTATTCTTTAGCCTGTTTTCAGTTGCACTGGGAACAAGGCAACAACAAAAAAAATAGTATCTTGCAGTTTCATGTGAACCAACACATTTCACAAAATGTCTGAACAGGTCACAGTTTACTGCAGTTGATGATTAGAAATGCTATTGTGAGATATAAATGCAACATGGAGGCCATGTTTACCATATACAAGGTTTTTGTTATGGCTAATGTTTTGTTTCACTTTTTTCATAAATTTATAGAAAGCAAGTTTTCTTCTTAGAATGTTATTTACAGTTCAAAATGGAGCTTGTGCAGAATGGACCCATCATTTAAATTTTTTGTAGTGTAGCTAATAGTAAGCATTTGATTGAGAGCTCAGAGATATCTAATTGAATAAACAGGGCCATCTCATGACATCCAAAATATTAAAATGCATGCACAAAACCCATTTTCCCTCCTGGGGAAGTCTTTGCTTCTCTGTTGTTGACATCTTTATACTTCTTGTATACTACTTGTATCATTAAACCTTAAAGACATTAAACCTTACTTCAATTCGAACTACTTCCATTTAATTTCCTTAAACTGCTGAAGTAGTGGAGACATGCCACCAGGAATAAGTTCGCCTATGAAGATCTGATGATACCAAGCTTAGAAAACAACAGCTATTAAATTCCACTTGCTTATACTACTGCTTCCCCTGCTGCAGCCTTCTTTACGAAGAAAGGTGCAAGGCTAGTGTATTTGGTCCAAGCCATTAATACATACCTGTCTGGAGAAGTGAAGCTGGAAGAGAAAGGCTACTGTAATGAGACATTAAACAATTATTTTCCTGCTTATCAAGTTAAATACAAATTAAAAGTTTTTGTTTGTTTTCATTGTTTTCCCCTGAAAGATCCAAGTATAACTTCTGTTGTTTTGCCCAACTACTTCTCTAGAACACAATGCTAAGAGAACAGGGCAGAATAAAACCAATCGCAGTCACTGCTGGATTAACTTTGTTAGCGGTTAGGAAATAAGAACTATATCTACTTCCATACTGCTGGTCAGGGAGCTGTAGAGACAGCTTCCTGAAGTTTAGACAGTTCTTGTGTCTCTTCAATATTCATGTTAGAATAGTATGAAGTGATATAATATAGAACTTCCAGCAACAGAAGAAATGAGTGAATTGGACGTTTTGTATTTGAGGTAGAAGTGTGGAAATCGAAGAGAAGTTCTGCAATTCTTCAGTTTCCTGAAATTTGTAATCCTGTTTATACTCACATGATTTTTCTCATGCCTCTTTGTCATTCACCTAACCATGAGTAGTTTTTTTCTACCTTTAGGCATTGTAAATCTTTTATTCTTGAAAGTATTTTTCTTATGGAAAATAAGGATTGTGCTGCTTTCATATGACTGCTAGAGGTTATCTTAACTTTCTATTTTTGCATTTATTCTATTTAGTTAATTCCTTGTTAAGAGGCGCAGAACTCTAATTTCGTAATGTCAGCTTAGATACCAGTCTTACACATAGGTTCATGCATACCCCCTTCCTCTCAATTTACACTAAACAAGATCATAAGTTTACTTCACATGGATGCTTGTTTTGAAGAAGTAGGCACAAGCTCCTGTAGGAGACACAAACTCTCAGGAGATTCTGTTCTGTCCAGGCAAGGGTATTCATAGTAGCATTAGCCCTGCTTGTTTGTACAATCCTTCGACAGTAGTAACCTGTGCTAATTTTTCTACAGCTACACACTGAAATTTTGGCAGTTGTTTAATGTAAGCAGGCCTGGTCTTGTATGCCTAGCACAGGCAAGACTCCAGCAACTCACTGAACCAGTAACTTGCCTGGTTAAATAAATGCATGATTTCATTACATTCTTACTTCAGTACACACAGAAAGAAGAACAAAAAATCCTTCCTCAAAGCGTAGCCCTTATATTCTCAGTTTTATCATCCGGCTGGACAGACTTTTTGATGCTTCACACAACTCTATCAACTACTGCCTTAACAATTTTAAGAAAAAACTGAGAACATGGGCCTGAAATCACAAGGCAATAAGAAGCTACCCTCATTCTTACAGCTAGAAAAGCGGTGTGCGTGCTGAAAGCCCCCCTCCTTAGCCTTTATAAACTGCCATCAAACACAACTGCGGGGAGATGACAACAGATCAGCAGCCACCCCCAAACCTTCAGGCTGCTCACACCAAAGTGAGCATGCTGACATTTTCATGTGGTTGACTAACTTTTCTTTATGGCTACCATAAATTCAACTTGTTATAATTACTGTCAATAAAATTAATGAAATTACAGGCTGCTCAACAAAAGGAATATCAATCTGTAGCATTTTATTAGGTCAGTAAGACCTTAATTTATCACCGGTACACTTTGTGTAAGGCAGGGATTTGGCTCACGATTTGTAACTGTTGTAATTTCTTAAAGCTACATTCCAGGATCTTAGAAGCATCTAATATATTGATTCTGCTTGCATGATCAAGAAAAAGCTTCTCAAATTAAGCAGAACTTCTAAAAGACTTTCTACAGACTTACTACACCTTCGGTACTGAGCCAAATCAGAAAGAATAGTAGCTTAAAAAATAAATGCAGCAAATTTTCAGTAACTGCCAGTTTGGGAAGGTATCTCAACCACAACTCTTTTTAAGGAGGGCTTGCAAAGTTTTGCACTTTGGAGCAGAATGAAAAGGTCTACATCACATTAGTTTTTTTTTTTTTGTTGTTATGTTTCGTTTTTTTAAATTGGAAAACAATAAAGACAATGCTGCATTCTTTTCATTTGTGATATGACATATATTTTTATTACTGACCTGGAGTCACGCAAAATCTTTTGCAATATTTTTAAAACATGTGAGCAACATTCAAAAAACAGAGCGCAACTTCATTTTTTCCGTTATCATGTTATGCGAAGAAAAAAGGCCTTTGGTTATTACATGACAACATGAGCAATG
>PPHD01006348.1:14189-24706 GCA_002909625.1 Bambusicola thoracicus
TTCCGTTATCATGTTATGCGAAGAAAAAAGGCCTTTGGTTATTACATGACAACATGAGCAATGTGAAATATAATGGAGTTCCACATTTAATATTATGGGTGACTTCACTTTCAAAACTATCTGAGCTATTTCACAACCTGCTTTCCATTTTCAGCCTTGTCCTAGTCCCTGAAGAACTGTAATTTCACTGAACCTCAGCGGGACTTAGAGTTNTGAAATATAATGGAGTTCCACATTTAATATTATGGGTGACTTCACTTTCAAAACTATCTGAGCTATTTCACAACCTGCTTTCCATTTTCAGCCTTGTCCTAGTCCCTGAAGAACTGTAATTTCACTGAACCTCAGCGGGACTTAGAGTTTATATTATGAAAAAACCACAAACAGTGCTCTGAATAAATATGAAAAACCACCACCACAAAAAACAACAACAACAACAACAACAAAAAACAGTTACCAGGTCCACAGGTTGTACCATTTAGTCAAACTTAAGAAAACCAATTTATTTACTTCCTAGAGTCTTCTGATCTTGCTTTAGTAAAAAGCCAACTTGGACAGGTAATGGCTGACAATCACAAGTTTCTGTCAGCAGCCCTGGCTCTCAGTGAAACAACCAGCTGCTGTTCACCAGAATGATAAAGGACAAATGATAAATCTTATTATTTCAACATATATATGTAATTGTATTTAATACTACAGCCTTCAGCTATCAGCAGAAATGAGATAATTTTATTGTACCTTTACTTTGCATGTGTTTGAAGAGAAGAGTTTTGGCAAGAATTCTGTTGTCCATTTGGAGGTTATCTTACATATACAAATACAACTGTTGCTGCAGACTGACAGTATAAATGTACCTATATGGGAAGAAAATACAAACACTAACATTTGCTCCTTTTTGTGAAGTTCACAGCAAAAAATTACTTATGTCTACTTTCTGTTGTGCTATCATTTAGCTAAGGATAACCCTGTCGTTTTCCAGACCTACACCTTCAGGATCTGAAGATGTCTCTTTTCTCTCCCAGAAGCACAGGATATTGTCTTGAAGTACTTCTTCAGCTATTAACACTCACTTTGCAGACCAGTCCCAGCCATAATGAAGAGAGCAAAGTAGATTAAGTAGGAACCTACCAAGTTTACAATGATTTTTTTTTTTTTTTGAGGTAAACATTGATTTTAGTAATCAACTGGAATGAGGTTCTTGTTTCTATAGTGTTTACCTCATTGCCAGGTTTACTTAAAGAAGCATGGCAATTAAAAATAAAGCATCTCCTAACCTAACTGTATGCAAATTTACCTGCTGTAGGACAGGATCCATTGCCCTACCTAATGCAAATGAGGAAGATCTGCAATACTCCACACTTCTCTGAATGCAATTAGATCTACGTCCATTTAGAAAAACGTGCCATAGAGACAACATTCTTTCTTAATGCATGTGGTTTTTTATTCATTTTGTTTGGTTTGGGTTTTTTTTTATCTTATTTTTGGAGATTTTTGTCTGCCAAGCATTCTCAGGTCAAATGTCAATAAAAAGGCCAACTTGTACTGATAGCCTAGGAAGGAACTTAAGCAAAATTATGAGACTACTTTAAGTGAGCACATCTGCTCTACGGTGAAGAAAATCCCTCCTAGCTCTACTGATTAAGGACTGCCACTGACTGCCTAACCACAGCAGCAGCCATAACTGGAGTTGTCATAGTAATCAATGTTCCCCCCCCAAAAAAATAAAACAAAACAACACACACACACACCAAAAAAAAAAAAAAAACAAAAACCAAACCCCCAACTATGAATACCAATAAAACTTGGACAACACTTATTCTCAAAGAGTTGATTCTTCTTCTTCTTTTAAGAATTAATAGTAGAAAGATTTTCACTTTAGAGGAAAATACTTCATTCTGTACCATTTAATTCAGTTATGTAAGAAAAATATCTTATAGGCTCCTTGTACGAGGAATTACAAAACTGCCATGAAAAGCAACTTGTCACTTCTCTCATGGCTATTTGCCTTTCAACTACAGATAAGCAAAGCCTTCTCCACTTCTGGTTTTAGAATGCTACTAGCACAGTCTCTCTGAAGAAGCACTAGAGTTAGTCTTCTTTAGTCTTTTAATTTTCAGCATGCCTTTCAATACTCATTCCAGCTGAAACATTTTAAGGCTGTAAGAAAAGGCTTTTTTCTTAGGTGTTGGCTTTGCAGCTTGGGAGAGTTTATCAAGCAAGGTCACATTAAAGAGTGCTAGGTTACGTCCTCAGATAATTATTTAATTTAGAACAATGAAGTTGTGTTTGGAAATTATACCTGTCACTTTAAAATATGCCTCCTCCTGATTTAACACCAATTCATGGCACAAGACCCAGTTTTAAAATTAAGTCAAAATGAAAGCAGTGCTTTTCAAATGACAGGTCAACTGAACCTGAGTGATTTCAGTGAAAGGGAGTTATTTGTAACAGTCATCAAAACCTGATGTTTTTGTATATAATTTTAAAGAGAAAGAGAAGATCTCATAGGGATTTTTCTTTTCCTCCTGCTAAAGGAAAACAAGCACCTTAATGTGAAAATCATCTTCTAGTGAAGTATAAAAAAATTTGAAAAACACTGACAACACAGGGATTTTAATAAGTAATTATATCTATGCATAAAGTAGCAGCACTTAGAAGACCTGGTGAGAGACCAAGTGAAAGAACTACTATAGGTACAAAATAAAGAACCTTTGTTCCTAAAAGTTCATACTTTAGTAAGCCCTAATCACTTCATAGCAACATATAAATATATTTATTTATTAAGCTGTTTGTTTTCTTCTGGGACTCTTTCATGAACCCTATGGTGCAGCTGTTTTGCTTATTCTGAAGATTCAGAAATGTTCTGACTTGCACTGTAACAAATGGTTAGGCATCGGAACAGGCTGCCCAGGGAAGCAGTGGAGTCATCGTTCCTTGAGGTGTTTAATAAAAGGTTAAGTTAGGAACAAGGTTAAGTGGGCGATATTGATGGTAGGTGGACAGTTGGACTAGATATCTTAGAGGTCTTTTCCAACCTTAATGATTCTAAGATTCTACACAGTTTTGCCGTTGTCCTGCTAATTCTACTGAAGGATAGTTGTGGTAGACGAAATATATGTGGAGGAGAATTATTAACTTTGAATCCCTCTATATATTTTTCACTGTTTATGAAAATACACAGTTGTTTTCAAATTTTAGATTCCTAAGTGCTATGAAGAGCACAGATTTGTGTCGCTGCAATTACCATGCTAGTAGTACACCATTTTCAAAGAGCCTTTCTTCTGAAGACTTGTGTGCTGGGATGCCAATGCTCTAGGATGTTGAGACCTCTAAAGGCTCAACCTGAGGCTCTCATGAGGCCTGAGCTGAAAGAGGAAGATTCCTAACTTTCATTTTCACCTTCATTAACATTATCAGTGTTAGGCCTAGCAAGCTGGGCAAATTAAACACAACTCATTACACCACAAATAGCTGTCTCTCACTTATTTTGTTATTTTAGCAATATAGTTTCAGAGGCTTTCCTCTGTATTATCACCTAATTTCACTAACAGACCAAAAGTAATGAACAGCTTCTAGCAGGGAGGAGTACAGGAATAAATTGTCATATTTCTGTAAGTCATTTGGTAAGCTATGCATGTTCACACCAAAACAAAATACTTTGAAGTTATTGTTACTTCCAGTAACTGCAACAATGTAGTAGTACTTCAAAACATTGTATATTTCAGATGCTGGATCTTTCATACTTTAGAAGCAGAAATTTAATTTGGATAATAACTTTTTTTTTTGAAAGCCATAATACCAATTGAGGCTGTTTTCTGGAGAAAATCCAGAAATGAAACCAAAAAGCTCACTCCAGTGGGTTGGAGTAGCAGCATAAAGTCATGTAATTCTTTCTGTAAGCAGAAAGATACTGTGGGAAAAAAATATTTCTCAACCCAACTGTTTAAAAGAGTGCAACACCAGACAAAATATGCCGCGCTGAGATGACACATCTACTGTACATCCTCTGGCAAGCAGGCCCAATATTCTAGACAACACATAAACAAGTGTCTTTTTACAGAGGGACAGAACGGCTCCAGTTCCAAATCATAGCTTTCAATAACAAAGCAGGGAAGTGAAAACTCCAGTTTATTTACAAAGTGTACGTGCTACAAATGACAGAGATAAAAGCCTTTCCGAGAAGAAATTCAAGGAGCATGGTAGCATGTAGCCTTATAATACTCCCTTTGATATTCGTTAGAAATAGAGATATATGTGTAACAGAAACCAGTTGTAAAACTAGGGCAAAATGTATTTGAAAAGTTATAAAAAATTAAAGAGCATATTAAGTGTAATTAAAGCATATTAATGTATAAAAGAAAGCTTTTCCCGAAACTGCAATTCTAGCTCTTGAAAGAAAGAAATTACAATGTTTTTCTTGGCTTAGTGTTTTTATGGGTCAACTGCGAGGACAACATAAAAGTCAACAGGAGTTTCACACAGGGATGGAGGAAGAAGGAGGCCACAGCAGGAAAGAGAATGTGACAGAGAAGAGCAGGGGGAAAAATCAGATGGTCTTACATAGTTAGCACCTTCTGAAACAATTTTTTGGGTGAAATTTCATCACACAGTAATTTTTTTTAAGTTACATAGATGTTTTTTTCATGCTTATGTTTCTCTAGGAGTGTATTATATTTAAAAAAGACAAAACCGACAAAATCCTAAGGCATGTTTTCTGCATGCTCAACCTAGATTGTCATACTCTCTATCCTTATAATCCATGAGAAAATCTAGGCTACAAAACTGTGTGTCAGTTTTTCAAGTTCTTCTGACAGCAGAATTGGAACTTATGTGGACATGCAAAATGTCCTGGTGTCTTTTAGAACATTCTTCTGCACCTGAGAGGTCAGTCTGACACTAATTTTAGATACCAACAGGATCAACATAGTCAACCGATTTCTCTTAATAGAGCATATCCAACCATATCTTTCTTTATCAAATGGCTACAGCACATTGTTTATACAAGAATATTTATGCAACCATAGTTATTTCCCTGTAACTATAGGGAAGTCTCCTGCCACCAATTTTAAGCAGCACAGAAGCTGGCTTTAACAGATTTGACCTTGTTTCCTTCTTGTTACCAAGGCTGCTTGGAGAATGGCTGGGCACACTGCTGAGAGAGAACTTCACAGTGCTCTTGAAAAGAGAGCCTGTGCTTGACAGAATCATAGAATCGCTCAGGTTGGAAAAGACCTTAAAATCATCAAGTCCAACCACAATCTAACCATACTACCCTAACTCTAACAACCCTCTGCTAAATCATGTCCCTGAGCACCACATCCAAATGGTTTTTAAACACGTTCAGGGATGGTGACTCAACCACTTCCCCGGGGAGCCTATTCCAGTGCTTAAAGACCCCTTTGGTAATGAAGTTTTTCCTGATATCCAAACTAAACTTACCCTGGTGCAATTTGAGGCTATTTCCCCTTGTCCCGTCACCAGTGAGAAGAGACCAGCACCACTCTCACTGCAATCTCCTTTTAGGTATTAGAAGAGACCAATAAGATCTCCCCTCAGCCTCCTTTTCCCCAGACTAAACAGCCCCAGTTCCTTCAGTCACTCCTCATAGGGCATATTCTCCAAACCCTTCACAAACCTTGTTTTCTTCTTTGGACCTGCTCCAGCATCTCAATGTCCTTTCTGTATTGAGGTGCCCAGCTGTTCTACAGCTTTCTCCCAGCTACAACAGAAGAGGGAGTTTAAACCTTCCCCTCTCCCAGAATCTCACAGCCCTGCTGTGTGTATAGACATGGCAGGCTGCATTGGAGTCACCTTGCTGGAGCACCTCCTTGTGGAAGCTTCCACAATGCCTTAGTTCTCCCACTTCTCCGGTCAGCCACTGCACCACTGACCTCACCTGCTTAATTGTGCTCAGAGTCTTCTAATTCCGTTCAATTCCAGAAGAAAAGCAAACCAACATAAACATGCAAAAACCATCCATCTTGGGGCACTCAAGTGAATTCTTCCTGTCAGCATGCTGGCACGGATTGCTGTTCTCTCCTCCTACCTCCCAGCCAGGGTTGGGGCTTTCATCTCCCCAGCATCCCTGTGACTTGCCATTGGGATCCATATGATTTCTCCATTTTCATTGTCACACCTCCTTTTTGCCCAATCCAGGCCCTTTCTGAGGAAAAGGTTAAAAGCAGGAACTCTCTGTGTCCACATTAGCCACAGCCCAGCTGCCCGCAAGTGTGAAGGTCTAGGTGCTTCCAGGAGTCAGCCAGGCCAAAGGTGTNGTTTTCACTGTCACACCTCCTTTTTGCCCAATCCAGGCCCTTTCTGAGGAAAAGGTTAAAAGTAGGAACTCCCTGTGTCCACATTAGCCACAGCCCAGCTGCCCGCAAGTGTGAAGGTCTAGGTGCTTCCAGGAGTCAGCCAGGCCAAAGGTGTCTGAGTTTTGTGCTTGAAGCTGAAATTTGACCTCTTTGTTGCACACACGTTCCTCTAAATTTACTANCTGAGTTTTGTGCTTGAAGCTGAAATTTGACCTCTTTGTTGCACACACATTCCTCTAAATTTACTACTCAAACACAGAATTGATCTTACTGAAAGTTCCTAATTCTATTTTGTTATTAAAAACCAATGTAAAGATAGGAATTTAAAAAATTGGCAACCAACACCCTCTTCCTTCATCAGAAATACTTAAATGGAAGAAAAAACAGCAGCAGAAATTCCTGAGATTTTCTCTACATTAAAAAAAAAAGAAGAATTAAAAGCTTATGGCATTTCACATTTGGCTCTCAGATAACGAAAGCACAGCATAGCAGAAATCCTTTTGTATCACCTTATTTTTGGACAATAGCATACTGACTGCAGCTGCTTTATAGGAAACTATGTTTAAAAAAGCTAATTATATTTCAAATATTCCAAGGAAAGTAGCCAGAAGAGAACACAAATGACATAGTTTTGCTCCTGCCATCAGACACTGTCAGGAGCAAAACTATGTTGTGATTGGGATTTTAACACATTTCAGAAGCCTGCTGCCTGAGATAGTTCTGTGATTACGTACCCACTGATCTATTTCCCCTCCATGTTTTTGTTGGAAGGATGGCACGCTATTTTGAAAGAAACTAAGAAAAAAAGAAATGGTTTGCAAAGGAAACTGTAGCAACTGCTCCTGATTTAGAGTAATTTAACACTAAAGTATATAAGCAGAATGCACAAGTCAAATGTCAAAATAACGAACATGCAATAAATAGTGCTTTAATGCTTTCAAATTAGATCGTGTAGTATGATAGTCCTGAAGGTAACAGGAGTTTTCCCCTGGACCCTACAGGACTCTGAATTACACCTTACATGCAGAGTCTTCAGGATGTCACGGGAGGATGAAATATGCTATTACTTTGTTAGGAGAACAAAATATTTCCTTCAGACCAGAGGCCAAGACTTCTTGCCAGTGCAGACATAGGTACAGGCATCGCCTTCACTCGCATTTTTTCCCATTTTTGCACTTGAAGTATTGAACTACCTACTGTGCTCCCTGTATTTCTTCTGATTTGGGCAATTCCTTTGGTCATCACTCTTGTGGAGAAATGAAAAGAGCATCAGAATTTTAATGACACTGCACAGCACTCGGGACAGGGAATGGTCTAACACTAAACAATGAAATATAGCCCAGTGTTAGAGAAAAAACTGTTGGATGCTCTGACACTAATATCTTTACATAAACTTAATTTAAAATTAATAAAAATAAAAATTGATGGCTATGAGTTTATTTAAATAAACAGAATGTTATTGAAGCTTTTTCTCAGATTTCACACTTGCTCCAGGGGATTCCAAAACACACAAAAATCACAGTTATTGGGTTTCTTTTTCTCTGCAGTCAGAATTTAACTAAAAGGAAGATGAAAAAAGAAATTACCTGGGGAAACTGTAGTAATTTTAAAAGAAAAGCAAAGAACTCTAATAACTCATCCTGTTTCTGGATAAACTAACTCTTCCTAGTATAAACACCAAAAACATTGGTCAACATCTTCTTTCCAACAGTGGAGAATTAAAACTGCTAATAAACAGATGGACACAAGATTAAACAAACAAAAAGGTCTTCACATAATGAAGCAGAATTTGGACAGATGAACTTTCGAGTAACACTCGAAACACTTCAGTCATGGTAGGATATGTATAGGCACTGCAGCAGGATAGATAAAGATTTACATTAGATAAGGAAGGCTTAGAGAATCACAGAATTGTAGGGGTTGGAGAAAACCTCAGGAGATCATCTAGTCCAATCCTTGTGCTAGAGCAGTTTCACTACAGTAGGTTACACGGGAAAGCATTCAGTCAGGTTTTGAATATCTCCAGAAAAAAAGAGACTCCACAATCTCTCTTGTTCCAGTGCTCCATTGCTCTCAAAACAAAGAAGTTATTTCTCATGTTCTAGTGGAACTTCCTGTGTTTCAGTTTGTGCCCATTTCTCTTTGTCAACAGGCATCACAAAAAAGAACTTGGTCCCATCTACTTGACACCCACCCTTTAGGTATTCATAAATGTTGATAAGATCTCCCCTCAATCTCCTCTTCTACAGACTGAACAGTCCCAAGTCTCTCAGCCTGTCCTCATAAGGGGGATGCTCCAGGCCCCTCATCATCTTCATGGCCCTCTACTGGACTCTCTCTAGAAGTTCTCTGTCTTTCTTGAACTGAGGAGCCTAAAACGAGAGCATGAGATGTGGCCTCTGCAAGGCAGAGTAGGGGAGGAAGAAGACCACCTGTCTGCTGGCCATACTCATTTTAATGCATCCTAGGATACCATCAGCCCCTCTGGCCACAAGGGCACGCTGCCAGCCCATGGCCAAGCCAGTGTCCAGCAGGACACCCAAGTCCCATCCTGCTGAGCTCCTCTCCAGCAGGTCAGCCCCTGACCTGTACTGATGCATGTAGTTCTTTCTCCCCAGGTGCAGGCCTCTGTTGAACACCATTAAGTTTCTTTCCACCCAACTGTCCAGCCTTGCTGAATGGGCAGCACAGTCTTCTGGTGTATCAGCCATCTAATATATGAACATGAAGTCTCTGAAAGCATCTGAAATACTGTTTATATTACTTCAGCCAACATTGGAAATCACTTTCACTCCTATCTTAAACAGTCATGACATCACACTATTTATAGATTAACCACAAACAAGAATGTAACTCCAGATATTACTAGCCTGATGCATCCAGCACCTGCTGTTAAGACCACTACCTTACAGATAAATATGCCTGTTAGATAAAAACTATGCTTAAGAAATATTTGACTTTTTTACAAATATATATTACCTAGGAAGTGTGACAAGAAACCCTTTTGTTACTTAGGCTCAAAAAATATATCATGAGTATTTGTAATGCTGTTAAAAAGGAGGGAGAAGGGATCCAATTTAGTGCCAATTGTGGTAGGTTCTTAAAGAGATCACAGATTGATTTGGATAACAAATATAGTGATTTTCACAGAAAATACTGTTGTTCAGCTGAGTGTGAGAAGGAAATAATACAGATGCATGAACTTCTTCAGCAAAAGACAGAGGAAAGTCCCTACACTGGAAGAGACTTGAAATGAAATAGTTCCTGCAAAAAAACAAGGTCAGCAATCTGCAAGGTAACTGCTGTTCAGCTAGTCACATCACTATGCTATAAATTTAAACTTCTCTGAGACCCAAGCAAGATCTCACAGACACTGACTCAGAGCTGATAGCTTTCTGAAGCTGGTACATGTGAGTCAAAATCACGTCTGAAAGCAATTGTCCTCGCCCAAAGCTGAAAATAAGTCCTACTGTAAAACAAATGTAATTATGTCTATGCAGGAAGGAACACATCCAGAACGATCATGAAGTTGGTTGTAATCAATGACCTTTTCCGAAATGCCTTGAACTCTTTCTTTTGTTGATGGAACTTTCTAAAAGTATACTGGGAGCCATAGGTTTCTGGCTTGTACCCATTTTAAACACTGCTTATCGCTCAGTACTACAATTTGTTATCAGATGACCCTGTGCTCATATACAAACACAACCACTATCAGGCACAGACAGGGTATAATCTGGCAATAACTTTAAAAAACAGAAACAAACACAATGTGTAGGGAATATTAATAAACTCAAGGAATTCTGGCACAGAATAGTAAGTATGTGGAGGGAAATACAGTAGGACATGATAAAAGTCCATGTTAACTCAGATTCTGTTCCTTATGACATAAACTGCCCTAAGTCACTACTGTCACTTGAAGTGTTCTCTTTAAAGCAACTCAAAATCCTTTCACTTTATCCAGCTTTTGAAAATGTGACAAATACCTTATTTTAATGGATTCTGTTGCATCTAATGAGTTAAAGCACAGATGTCTGTGCAGAATCAGTCATTTTATTGTAAACATTATTCTTACTTTGGAAGAAGTACCTTACTCTAGCAAGTATCATATTAGCATACAGGATAAATCTATCAATTTTCACAAGTCTTCAGTATCTGTAAGAGGAGCCAAATTTTTTGATAACACTCCTGTATGGGAACTGTTGA
>PPHD01006349.1:8107-24705 GCA_002909625.1 Bambusicola thoracicus
TGGTTTGGTTTATTGGGTTGGATTTTTCTTTCTCTGCTAAATAAAGCCAGTTATATTTGTAGGGCTGTATCTGCCTGCACTGACAAATGATAGAATTAAGATTCTTATAAACATCCTCAATATGCAGCTTGTGACTTCAAAATCAACACAGCTTTTCTGAAGTAGTTTTACTTACTAAGTAGATGATGTCCACTTTGGAGCCAAACATTTTGAAGATTTACTCATCTTATAAATGCAAGAAAAATATATAGCTTGCAATTTTTGCATTTTCTTGCAAAGTGCACATTTTACAAATCCACCACTGTTCCTTACCAGCATCAATGGCTGAGTTTGCAGCCTGATATTCACAGTCAGTTAACATCCCCTCCCCACCACCATGCACACGCATGTGCCCCTTTAATTTAGATAAATGTGCACTGTAATATTCTCTGTTCCATACAAACGTTTTTCAGGATTCTTTGAAATAGGGCAATTTTCAGCCTCCTTTTAAAGAGCAAAGAAAAAGTACTGAGTATTCTGTTAATGTTTTTTTTTTTTTTAGTGGAGATAATTCAATAGCTGCTCCCTTTAATACTGGGATCCTCCACCATCTTGAATCACACTAACAACTGTTTCAATAGACAGAACAATAAACTCTATTTTTAACTGTTTTAGATCATTGTAGAATTAAGGTCATCTACTTTGCTATTGCAATGGCTACAGAGAAATGTTTTACTACTGAGATACAGACACCCGTACCAGAGAATTTTCTGGGCCTTATTGCAATTAGTAAGAAATTGCCTTGGATTTCAGAGAGATGGGATTTTACACATGGAAAATCAGCAAGGAAACATTAGACCTTTAGGGAACAAAAAAAAAAAACCAAACACTATCTGAGAGTACTCCTGCACAACATTTCCCATGGGCAGAGCACAGGCAATAAAGATCAGGTGCCCCCAGTACCAAGGCCTGAACTGTTGTGCCTTGGGGCTCAAGCAACTTAGGTCATGAAAAGTATCCATGCTTGGTTTAACTCATGTTTTTCATTCTGCCAGCTCCCAGATACAGCTCTGGCCTAGGTATGATGTATAGCAGCAGCTGCTGTATTTACAACTTTAAAACAATCGCTTGAATCATTATCAGTAACCAGTAAGTTGTTTTGCATCTCAGAAAGGGTCTGCCTTCATGAAACATATAGCAATGTCCCTGTTTGCCTTTCCTGTCCTTCCTGATACCTCTATGTTCTTTCCTATTACCATTCCAGTTGTTTGCTTCACTGTGAGCTCCATCATGCCTTGTTCTCCAGATATATTCTGGTGGTCAACAGGCACCTGTGACAGCTGGCTTATGAGCTTACTGTACCCGTATGACATCTCTCCTTTACTTCCTTCACCATTTTGTGTCCTGCTTGATGTGTATCTTACAAATACAAAATCTTTTCCCATCTGCATTCTTGATTCTAGTTTAAAGTTCTTGCTAAAGTAGCTGGTTTTATTAGTATGACAGAGTGATAAATTTGCTTCAGGCCTGAGTGTGAAATAAACACAGTGAAAAAAAAGAGGAAAGCTTTTCTTACTGTCAGAAAATGCACTGTTGAGAAAGTTATGTGAAAGTATTAAAAAACCCCAAACATATCTTTGTTTAATACAGTAAGACAGATATTAAAAATTTTAACAGATAAAAATGAATTTATATATAATTTTTGTTATCCATGGCTTTTAATATTCAAAAGTCACCAGAGAATTGAGCTGCATATGCTGTCTTATATTTTTCCCTAATGAAATATAGTAAAACACAAAGACATGAAACATAAGAGACTATTTTCCACAAATACCTTACCAAGAAATACAAAGAAATTAAGCTCTTCAACTCATAAATGGCCTCTAATGAAAATGGTTAGCTTTTGCTTCTAATATAAGTCTTACTTGGAAAAGAAGAATTACTGCTGCTTTCACTGAAAATGATTCAAATTTATACAGGAGACTAATTTAGTAGAAATGGAAACAGGGTTCTTCCATATTAAGTACTGAGTTATATTATGCTTCTAAAATGTGTAAGCCCAGAGGGATATTAAAATGTTAATTTGGATACTATTTAAAAGGTAATTATTTTATATAATAAAATAAGAAGTCTGCTGAATACTAATCCCTGTGTTGTGATTTCTTTGAGTTAATGCTACAGAAGATAGAGAATCCATTTGTTTAAGTAACTTTAATTTAGATTCATGGAAGACATCCTAGTCTACAAAAAACTTCGGGGTCTTTTTTCAGCTCTCATTTAGAATTCTTGCCATACCAAAACTAACATTAAAGAGAGAGACCTAAACTTGTTGGATAGCACTGAATTGAAAGAATGAGAACACAGAAATTTGAATGAATCTCCTGAAGAACAGGTTGTTTGTTCTGCACAAGCACTGCTACGAGCAACACCAGCTCAGGCTCTACTGAGCAGGTCAGGATTTATCACTCCTAAGCAAAAGCCAGCTTCACCTATTCAAGCCTGCTGAATTTTGTTCAGTTCTTCTGTTCCTCTCCCTGGTACACTGCTGTTACTTTCCATTTCACCTGAGCTTTCTGTGCTGCCCATTTTGCAGTCGTGCCTCAGTGCTGTCCAGACCTTTCTCATCTCTCACACAACCCTCTTCCATAGGCTTTTAAAATACTTGAGCCATCTTGGAAAATGAAAACAACAACAACAACAAAAAAAAAAAGAATAAACTTATCATCTCAATCTTTTCCATTTCTAGTTCCATATCGGATGTTACTATTTACCTCTGTATTCTGTTGCAGTCTCTGTCCTAGCAACAAAAACATCCTCCTAGCCAGCCATTTCTCTGATGAAAATGCCCAAGAATATTTGTTGCATTCCAAACCAGAGAAGATTATTTAGAACACAAAGGATACTTCGCTGACTTTTTGAACAAAGAACTTGTATTTTATATGAATATAATGTATTACTGATACTGATACAAACATAAAAACAGATTTGGATTTTCTTCTAGATCAATTTTAAAAAGTCACAGGGCATATCAATTAGAAAATACTCTAACACTTGTTAATTACAGATAGACAACCAAATATTTATTCTAAAAAATCCAAGGACCTTAGCTAGTGTAGTCAAAAATATTTTTATCTACATTTTTAAAATGTTTATATCTTACTTTCATTCAAAAAAAAAATGTTTCCTTACAGAGATGCATATCTGAATACTATATAGTTGTGTGTGCTATTTTCCTTCAAACTTTTTTTTTTCCAAAATTCACAGTTTCACAAAGAACAATATTCTGACCTTTCATAACGTATTTTTTTTGCTTATGCAAGTGTTTTCATCCTTCTCTCTCTGTCTTACCAATGCTTATTTCTACGATGTCATCTCATACTGCAGACTACCTATATGATTTCTTAAGAATACCACAGATCTAAGTTGGGTTTTCACTCAGATAAGCAGAGGTGGTTTCCTGTGGAATCAAACCAATAACTGACACAGCCTGTATGATTACTTTTTGCAGTATATCGTATACAGACTTTTAGAGGACAGAATATTTTGAATCTGCTCTCAGAATATCATTCTTAGATGTTACCATTTGAGATGTTCTGAGCAAAACGTACCCCTTACAGTTTCAAAGACCAACTTCAAAAAAGATGAAGCACAAATACAAAAAAAAACATTCCAGGAAATTGCATCAAAGAAAAGTCAGTGAAGGAAGTATTTGATAAGTCAATGTATATTTTCAGTACTCCAGAACAACAAACAAACAAACAAACAAACAAAAAAAAAAAGTCATGCAGATTATACCTATATTCAGCCTAGAGATATTGCCCAGGGCCTCAGTCCAGGTGTACACACCTGTGTGTCTGACCTTGTGCAGTAGAAGACCTGAGTGTTTATTTCCCTCAACACTCACTCTTCCTCCAGCACGACAGCACATCTTTGGCTGCAGGCAACAGGGCACATCAATGGCTCAGGGCATGTTTGCCTCCAGAAATACAGATTAACAGAGAGTAGCACATGAGTGAGACCTACAGTCTCACCACCAAATATTCTTCTAGGGAACACCAGGTCATCATCCACCCACTCTCCTGGGAGAAATGCCCCATTAAATATCTGAACCAGCTCCCTCTGAGCAGGCAATTGCAAGGAACAGAGTAGAGCCAAAAAGCTTCATCTTCCCTGTTTCCTTATTTGTGAGTCTAGTCATCACATCGTCTAATAGAAAGGAATCTTTCTGCCATCACAGTCCTTTATTTATTCTTGCCAGGCTAGATATCTATTAATCATTACCTATTTTTTAGCAAGACTATGAAACGCTTCTTAAATCATTCCTTGTGAAGGTACAGCCAGGGCAGATGAACCACATAAGCTTCTTTCACATGATGAAATTTAGCTTAATCTATGCTCAAAATGAGAAATGCCAAGAACTTCTTTGCTCTCCCAGGCCATTTACATATATGCCCACTCTATATTCATTACTTTGACATCTACTACTCTTTTTCTGACAGCAGAATGTTGATTTGATTTTCACTCTTGCCATTACAACGTCACAGGTATAACAGCACTATGAATGACACAGTAGATTTACAGATTGAATAAAACATGAGTTCTGAGGAATAATTGCTGGTAGGAACCTAATTTTAATTATGACTGTCAACAGGATAACAATTAGCTAAATAAAATTATTTTATTCATTATCATGATGATCAATCCTTGGAGGAATACGTCCAACCATAGGCTTATTTCTCATTTTAAATAATATAAAGATTAATATACAGAAATCTACAACTGGAAAAGTGTGTTTTGGAATCACTGTGACAAAGTGAAAATAAGCTCTGTTTTTTGCCACACAGATCACAGATAGTTACTAATTTTTGAATGGGAATGAGGTATCCCCAGTAAAAACTTAATCTAAAAGAAAAGTTTTGTGGGATCAAGAAAAATAGTTCTGGAATTCTCATTAAAACAAACACCTCACTGCCAGCACAGCACCACAGCATGGATGTCTCTGAACAGCCACTTTCCTGATAGCTGTAAGCTCCTGCTAGACACAGAGGTCTCCTCCTGACCCAGAGGGCTGCAGGGGTAGAATAAACAAACTACTCATGTTACTCATCCAATGAGCATGGACTGAGAGGGCTGACTGCACCATCAGGACCAGAGCATGACACACTGAAGTTACGATCACTGTCTTTTAGAGACGGTTGTGACAACGATTATATCTATGTTTTGTGTAAGACTATCAAAGTACATATTCAGCACAGGAAAATCTGGCATCAAGGCTCACACCACACCCACAGTTCCTTACTCTCTGAGCTCTCGAGCCACCAGGCTACCCAGAGTGACAGAAGCATTGTCTGTCCCACATCTGATAAAACTCAGGGAGTGGAAGTCAGGTCCTAACATTTTCTGATTCCCAGATAAGCTCCATCATTCCATCCTGCAGAATCAAACCTCTAGAGATTCTCTTTGGCTCACAGATCTCAAACATTTTTCCTGTAAACGAGCATTGCCTCAAGAGCAGCAGGGGAAACCGTTCTACCCCCAAGCTGGAAAACATTGATAATCAGGTGCTTTACTGAGAAACAGCTAATGATTACCTCCCTTAGGATAAGGACCACTGTTTCTTGTGAGTATCATAAACAAGAAAGTTCTTCCATAGCATTCTCACAATACAATTGCCCTTTCCAAGAAAATAAAGAGCCCCGCTGAGATCTTTGATAGAAAAAAGCACAGATATCCACCTCTACAAATGAAAAAAATAGTAACCAAAAGAGTAGGCACATCCCAGTTCCAGAAAGCGTATCAGGTTATCAACAAAGAATGTTAAACTGGCTAACTGAAGGATGTACTTCCCTCAGACCCCATCCTGGGGCTCCCAGCCACCCCTTAGGCATTTCAGAAGAAGCCCATGTGCCTAACACAGGCATTCAATTTTGCTCTGGGCATCAGGCACTTGAAAAGTTAAGCCCAACATTGGATTTGATAGAATTACTTTCATAGAGTGCTAGCACAAACATGTAGATGAAGTTATAGACATTATATTGCTAGCTTTAATTAACTAAGAGAAAATACGTGCTGTTCTCTTTGAGGACTAGTGAACATGTAGTGAAAATTATTAAATATGTAGAACCATTGTGCAACTAGCACAGGGATAAAAAATGCTATTTTACAGTCAACGATTATATTCATTAATATAACTTACCAGAGAACAGCTTAAACCTTCTTTTGCAACTTTTCTTTTTTGTGCATTTGAAAACATGCTTTTAATTAACAACAGCAGTAACTCCTTTCTTAATATGCATTTTAGAATCATGCTAAAAAAGAAGCTGTTACTAATAATTTGCACACAGATAGTCAACTTCTATAACATGAAAACCAGAATCCTTTGTTCAGTATTTTTAAGTTATTTGGCTAAATCTTTGATTTGCTGTTCATTTTACTGCTTGCATTACTGCTTCATATTTACTTTTCAAGACCTAAGTGCAGTACATCCACTAGCTCTTCACATAAAGTACACACTGGTTACTGAAGTTTAGAGCCATTATAGTTATTTTGATTCATTATGGATTACTCAAAAATGAAGGAAGTTAATTTAACCATGCTTAGATAACCAACAGCTATTTGTTGCTAAACATTTCATATCTCAGTGCACACCAACAAATGGTAATAAATATCTTTCCCCATATAATTTCATTTTACATGAGTACATATCTTCCATACAGAATTTTGTCTTTATCATTCCTTTGCAATATTTCTCAATGCGCCTTTTCAGTGTTTTCTTCTAATCCTTTATGATATTAATGTTCTTTTATCAAAATCACCCTATATATTTTAGGACTTTCCTGGAAATCCTGTATCTGAACATATTTCTATGCCTTACTTCTAAGATCACGTTGCTCTCTCAAGGCCCTTGTTTGTAGATCAGCCCAAATACCCAGTCCAACCACATCACTACAAACTCCAAACCTAAAGCGGGGACATCCTCCCTTACACTATAGTCCAATAACTCTCTTTTACCTTGATCAGAAGTTGACATTCACCGCGTAAAAGAAACCACATGTTTCTTTTTAAGAACGCCTGAAGATTATTTATTAATTCCTTTCCACCTCTACAAGGATCCCTTCATGCTATACACTTTATGAAAACACAGGATAATGAATTTCCTATTTAATCAAAGGCAGATAGGAGTAGGAAGCAAATGTGCTCTAGGGACACAGCAAAAAAGGAGGAAGACAAGATCAGATCAACCCAGAGAGGCAGCCTAGAGAGGAAACACAACTTAGAGAGGGCTGAAATATTACAACCATGTTCCGATATTTGGCACAGTATGCTAGTAAGTCTGTCCTCCAATAAACACATACACTCACAAAACACAAAATGAAGTTCTATCACGTTTAAGTGATAGCTTGCATTTCAAATAAGAGAGAAGTGCTATTTTGTCCGTTCATGAAAATCCAAGCAGGTGCAATGAATATGCATTAAGAACATCCTGCAAAAAATATCACTTCAAGGCAGAGCTCTAGACTAGAGACATTTATTCAGCTGTTGCATGAATACTGATGTGATATTAATGGCTTCAGTAAGGACTCATGAAGAACGTTCTGTAAGCCAGCACTCAGTAGCTGGAGCTCACACCAAAAATTAAGTTCCAGTATCTGGGTTTGCCTGACTGAATTTATACCCAGCTCCTCGTTATTTGCGCAAATTCAGATGGCAATAATTACTTTCATAATGCATCACTGAAGCTAGCAAAATAATTGCTGTGTATCATGTATGAATACTTCAAATTGTATAAGCTTGGATTTGGCAGGGTAAGCCTGCGTTAACACCTCCAAGAACATCAAAATATAGAAAACTGGGGATTTGTCAGCAACTTTTCTTATGTGCAGTCACTTATTTTTCTGCTCTAGTATTACTTTTCTGGTTGAAAAATCTTCAAGCTGTTAAACATAAACGTTTTTATATCAAAGCATATTTTAAAATTTTATTCAAAATTATTCTGTTGCCACAACAGAATGCTCTACCCTTTAAGAGGCTCCCTTTGGAACTGTCCCAGATAATTGACAGGATGAAACAACATTGTTTAGCTTGTTAAATTAGTGCAGCTGTAGAAAGATAAATTTTTCTCCATCTCTGAAGCAGACCTATCTAAACTGCTGGATAAACACTGCAGCAAGGTTGCAAAATGCATACCTAGAAGAAAAATAATCTGAAAGAGCTCCAAAAATGTATCCGTCCTTATCTGCAATAGTTTCATAAACCACAACTTGTACAGATATACCTTTTTCCATTTACACTTCAAACTCTTATCTGTAAGTTGCAGTCTGTAACTACAGTTTATTGAACAAAGTGGTAGAAAAGACTGACTAGTTCTGATAAAACACTGAGAAAGACTGAGCCTTTATTTGAGAAAATGGCCCTGGGATTACTTGTCATACAAACTCATATAGGTATCTCTGTCCTCTAACTGACATTTGATAAATATCTGGGTTTTTTTATTTTGTAGTACAGAATATTGTTTCTTAGTTAGCAAAAGCTTTGAAAGAAACCAAAGCACACCAACCCTCTGTGGGTGACAGCAGAAACAAACAGCTGTATCTGTTGATGGTGCCATATGGACCCGTCTGCCAGCTGGCCAGCTTGAATCCGAGCAGACCCGTAAAGCAATCTTGTCCATGCTATTGTTTACAGAAGTTGTAAAATTCATTCCCTCCCTCTTACAGGAAGAGATAACCAGAGCACACAGTCTTTTCATTGTGATTATTTTTTAGCACATGAATTGTTCAAGAAGACGAGCCTGTGGCTGATAAAATACACCATAGGCTGCATGCTCGACTCTGGGGGCAAACTGTATCCCTATATCTCAGTAACCACATTAGCAGCCCCTGGAAAGTTGTAGATTAAGCTAGCTGTGAAAGGTCACAAAGAACCAAACATCAAAAAGGGTTCTCCTTCTACATGCCCTTTTGTGGGCCACGCTGATGAACCAGCACACCAGCACAAAAAATCATACTTTCTGAAGTTCAATTTCTCTTTAGAATGATTCTACACGGTGGCCCTCAAACCAGTCTTTACTGTTTGTACAATAGTAATACAATGTACTTGCGATATAGATTAGCAAGCAAAAAAACTTGGTTTGAAACATCGACTTTAATCTCTGTATTTGTGCTTTTTGCCAGTTCTCTGAAGGAATAATTAAGTCTCCAGAGTCAGAAATCATTGCTGTGTATTGATTAGCAGATAAACACAACATTTACTTTAAACTCAATGCTTGTCTCTGCTGACTAAGAGGATGCAATATAGATATTCAAGAACTTACAGACTTTAGTGCGCATGTTTCACAACGTAAGTTTGGAATGGGGAAATGACATTTTCTCATATAGATTTATGAGACAGAAGTTAAAGTTGTTTAAACAGGTTATGCGGCAAACTGCTTTGGAATGGAAGCTGAACATTCACAAATTTGAAGAAAACCACTGTTTTATAATTAATTTGCTATGTAACTCGAGGGAGAAAGGATTATAAATGTTTTGCACTTCAAAAACTAACTGATATATTAACTTATGGTAATGGAATCTGTATCCAGTGGGATGAAGGAATAGTTCACGGGTCCCTCTGTCCTTGTGTCAGAATTCACAAGTAAAAACTTTACGTCTAAATTTAAAGAGGGAACATTCCCATTTTTGAGTGAATTAAACTGAGAAATACCAAAATTGGGATTTTTGTCTGCGCTTGCTGGTGAGATCACATTTACTAAAAGCTGGCCATGCAGTCAAAAGACAAATACAGGTTTTTGCCATAAAGCTATCATATAAAAGAAAACCATGTATCTGTTTAACCAAGTCATACCTTTGACTATTATCTGTACCTATGGAGCTAAGTTTTCTATAGCAAAGGAAGCAGCAGTCTGTGAATGAGGATTACATTAAATCCGAGCTCAGTTGTCTGCCTAAAACATCCCCTGTGCAACTGGCAGCTAGAGCTCCCCATTTTTAAGAACAGGAAAAACATGGAATTTGTAGATAATTCACCAGAACGTGGGGAATTCAGACATAAATCAAAATCTGCCTCAGTACACTGCACCGTTACTAAAATACAGAGTCACACAAACTGATAAGACTCTGTTCCAAAGGCTTCTGCTTGACTGGAACAAAATGAGGTTTCTGTTGCCTTTTGCTTAAGCTTTCTAACTTCTGTCAGTGCAAAGCAGTGTCTGAAATACAGGTATGTGACAGAATAACAGAAGCTGCTGTCTACAAGCCACATAATTATTGCCTGCAAGAATCAACAGCATTCTGGAAAAACAACTTCTGAAATGATTAGTTCATTCACACCTCCTTTTGTTGCTTTCTTAACTCCACTGTGATTTATAACACACTTGGGAACTATTTTCCAATCAAGGGTAATTATTTGTGATTTGTTATTATTGGAGGTACGGAAGTAATATTGATAACAGGTACTTAAATTCTCTGTCAGTGTAAATAATTCGACATCTGCAGGTAAATTATGAACTCCCTTGAGTCTCCAAACATAATTAGTACTTTTTTTGTTAAATCATAAAGAGCTCTCTTGCACCAAAACTGTAACTCCATCAAATACTTTTCTAGCATGCTATCACTGAGAAAATCCTCATTCATCTTCTCTTCTTTTGAGCTAAATGCATCTTTGGTTCTCAGTACTTCACAGTAACATATTTTTTGACTTTTTGTGTTGATGATCCCAGATTTAAACTGCATCATCAGACCAAGAAGAACACATCCTGACTGACTAGATGAACACAAGTTACAAAGCAGGTGAAGGCAGAGGCTGCAAACAGTAAATACACCTACAGATAATAAAAAAAAAAAACATTTTTGAAGAGAGTCTAGGTGAAATAAAATGGGTTTATTATGAAGATGCTCATGATCGCTATATGGGTGCTATAGTTTATACCTGAAGTACCACATGGCTGATCAATGGTTAAAGCAAATAGGGCTTGAAGTTAAAGTGTGTGTACAGAAGAGTATGGCATATGATGGAAGCAAGGAAACAAATGCAAAGTAAAAAGTGAGCAGGCACTAAAAGAAGAGCATTAAAAAAAAAAAGTACACATTGTGAAATTGGGATGGCAGAATTAATGATGTAAAAGGTGTAAAGATTGATGCAGAGTGTCAGGAACCTGAAGACTTTGAGATCAGACAAGAGCTAAAATAAAATGTCAGCCTTTTTCAAAGTGAAGACAGCAGACTTGCCAGTGAGTCTCCTACATTTATTCAGGACTACTGAGCGTTTCTGGGTATTGGGCCTCAAATAAATCTACCTGAACATTATGCCTTATTTACCATATCAAACACTGTAAAGTTTGACACCGTTATAATACCATCTGCCAGAAAATCTAGAGAACAACAGGACTCAATGTATTTTTACCAATGCTCCCATCAGGCTAGACCAAGAGAGGCAATGAGATCCTACTCTCTAGAGGGTCAGGCATACAGAACTTTGAAAAAGTGCAGAAATCTGGTGTGGCAGAACTCCACTCTTGAGACAACTTGGTTCTGGGAACTTTCTGAGTGCATTTATACTTCTACTTGCTAATCACCTGAGGAGTATTTACATATGTGTGTGAGCACGTCTGTGTATGATGTACAAAAAGATGTATACCAATGATATATGTCATACCCTCACACTCATATTTAAGAGGGAGACAAAGAACATAGTTATGCTTCAGCAAACTATTGTAACATATGTTTAATTCCTTCATTAGTGAACAAGGCTTATAGGCACGTATTTAATCATGTATCATTTTTACTGCAATCAGTAAGTATAAGCAGAGATCAAGTAGTTTGATGTAACGAAGCAACATTAGATAAAATAGAGAAAAGTGGGGAAAACTCATACAGCTGTATCTAAGACAACTTTTGTTTGTCTACCATTTTCTTTGAGCATCTTATTTCAAAGGTATAAGTACATACAAAAACAATCTGTGTGAGACCATAACAGTGGAACTTTCTTTGCATTAACACAGCTGAAAACAACTAGGAAGCTATTTCTGGTCCAAGAAGCACTTCTGGTATCTAGAATGTCTAGAACAGAGCTATAGAGAGTTGTTTTTTTTACCCTGACTCCTATCTTCAACCCTAGGCCAATGGATATTTAGGAAGCAACTTTAAAAAAGGATTCCTAAATATTTCTATAAGTTTGTGGGTTTTTGTTTGTTTGGGTAGAGTATATTTCTCTGTTTTTGTTTGTTCTTGTTTTTCATTATGTTAGATAACTCTAGCAAGTGTTCTTTCTGCACTTTGATCTGTTTTCTGTTCAACTTACTATGCAACAATCTTCTACATACTTTAACCACCAATTGTATGCAAAAAAAAAAAAAATAGAAAAAGTGAACTTTGTCACATAGCTGAGTTCTAAGAGAATGATTATGATAAAGGTCTAAAACATTTCATGGAAATCAGAGAGTAATGGTTGCAGAAACAAGAATACACAAAAGAAATCATAAAAGAAAGAAGACTGATCGTTTATCAGAAGTAGGATGCAATTTACAGTTAAATGCAGATATATTCTGTGACTCATTTCCCCTTGGTTTGAAAGGATGCCACTCTCTGCAAGCGGTTAAAAGCCCTCAGAAAACATAAAATACAAAAAGTTTAAGAGTCTGTGACCATAGGCTTTTCCACATTTCAAGAGTTGAGTATCTCTGTATTAAAGATTAAAGTAAAAAGCATATAAAAGTAGTAACGGCATTCCTAAAAGACAACACTGTTACAGGAGTTCACAAAGACAGATTAAGACATTAAGAAAGAATTTTTTTTATAATAAGATAGCATCTAAAATCTCCTCCTCCTCTCCATCCTGACACATTCAGCTGACTTGCAGAGATGGTCGGTCCCCCATCTCATCAAAGACACCAGGATAGCCTAGCTCTTCCATTTGTTTTCAGCAAGAGTGAACACCATCCAGGTCCTTTCTCAGACAGTTTCTCTTACATGCCACACAGATTTAAACTTTCTTCTCCAGAAGAGAAAATCACCTCTAAATCATCATGTGGTTTTAAATCAGCTTCAGGATTCTTATGACCCAATGGCACCAGTGCAGATGAGAAAAAAAAATCTGCTGTCACAAATCTTTGACTATAATTGTCCTAGAATTTCTAAACTACTCTCCACTTAATTAAAAACTTCAACTATTCCTCTGTACTTCAAGACTTTTTCCAGATTTTGCTGTTTTTTAACCTTAGATATCTCAAATGACTTCACTAATCTTTCTGCCATTCCATCTGCACCTCGAAGGCATATTATGCTTACGCTGCAGTAATTTCATCTTTTAAAACCTCGAGTCTAGTCACATTTTTCCTCTCTTTAAAACAATGACCCTGGAACACCTTTCCCTGATCTCCCACACTCCATTTCCTCCTAGTAAAATGGCTGGTTGCCATTTTACAAGTCTTCTCTTCGCCCATTAAATCCTTTTAGCATTTAATCCATCCAAGCAGTAATTGAGCACCTTATGTCAGAATAATTTGTCTTTCTTGACCATCCATCAGCTCCACCTTCAGGCTTCTCCCATAGGTGAAGTTTCTGAATTTTTCTCCTGATGGGTTTCTGCTCGTGGAGAGCTGCATCAAAAGCATCCAGACAGTGCCACACTTAGTTCACCTACACACCTTGTGGAAATGAGAAACATAATTCACTACTTAACTAAAGGATAGGATTGTTACAGCGATCTACTATGCAAAGAACGCAAAGAGCACCTTAGAGCATAACCACAAAAAATTCTCAGTGAAAGCACTGTTTTATTTTCTTTACTTCTGAGCATTTTGTTTCACCCATTGCAAACCAGTTCTGTTGGTAAAGCCTCATGTATTCATGAAACTGTGCGTGTTCCCAGAAATATACTGATGTTCCTCTTGTAACTAATTGGTAATCAATATTTGTAGGGAAATAACTGATTATATACAGGATTCTTTTTATTAGGAATACAATGGATAAAGCTACAGTCAGTATGATACTATAAACACATCTAATTCTGTAAAAATGAGTAATTAGTATTTCTGGCCAGACAGTTGGCTGCTCCCAGTATTCGTAGGAGCAGTACCACACTGCTCATACCTTAGAGTTTTTTCTCATCCTGCATAACCCCAAATCAGGAAGATCTGAGTTAACAGCAGACTTACACGAGCTAATGGCCCTCACAGAGATAAAGCAGCCAGGGAGCAGAATGGGCAGCTGCCTTCTGTGCAAGCAGCTGGGATTCTTTAGGGGCCACAGGTTTTACTTTGTAATCTCCATAGAAGAAAACACCCAGCATTGTATAGAAAGCTAAGGAGAAATAAACATCGCTATTATTCCACCTGCCATTAGAAATGTAACCATCACTTCGATGTGTGCATTGCCCAAAAATGCATATAAATGCAACCATGGCTGCTAGTGTCTGAGGAGACACATTAGCATTCTCTAATAGGAAGCACTGCTAACTGAAGAACCTACTTTAATGTTTATCTCCTCTCATTGTTATTCAGCTCAATGCATAGTTACCTTCCAGCAGGCTTTAAGTTCCTTTTTCCAACATTTGATTAGAACACACATATGAAATACAGGTTAGACACAGAGATAAAGTTGCACAGAATAAAAATTTTATCGGGCTTACTAAAACTTAATTTTTGCTTGCAATTCTCCTGCAGCGTACTGGAGATTTATGCTGACAGGACAATTTTGATTGACAGTACCAGAATACCAACCAGTTGGAAAAATATGGCGTGCCTGCAATAGATGTGATGCTGAAGGGACACAAAGGTGTCTTGGTCTCAGTTGGGACAGAGCTGATTTTTCTTTCATAGCATTTGGCGTGATGCTATATTTTAGCTTTAGGAGAAAAACACTGCTGATAGCACACCAATGTTTCAGTTGTTGCTGAGCAGCAGTCCACAGAGACAAGGTCATTTCATCTTCTCATATTCTCCTGCCAGTAAGAGGGCAGAAGGGGCACAAGGAGCTGGGAGGGGACTGAACGAGGACAGCTGGCCTAAATTAGCTGTAATGATATTCCATACCATATGACAGTGGAAAAACCTGAAAACCATTGGGTATTGGCTGGGTGGGCAGCCACTATGTGGGAACTGGCTGGGCTGATATCAGTCAGTGGGTGGTGAGCAATTGCTTGTGCATCACTAGCTTTGTATATGTATGTGTATATAATTATCATTACTATGATCCTTTTTCCCTCTTCCTCTATCATAGTAAAAGTTGTTTTTATTTCAACCCATGAGTTCTACTGGTTTGTTTTTTCTCCAGTTCTCTCTCCCATCCCACTGGGGGTGGGAACCCCCAGCAACCTCACTCCTGTGGGGTGCTGAGCTGCTGCTGGGTTAAACCACAACAAAAAGTTGTGGATTTGTCTGTAAACAGCCCAAAAATATTTAAAGCAAATTAATAGGAGGAGAAATAGGAAAGAATGCTCACCTCCACGACAAATAGCCCATCCTGACAGCGACAGTCAAGCCTCTATATCTCCCTTCCACCAAGAAAAGTCAGTGTTAGCTTCTTTTTCACCCTATGGAACTCTTTTTAATTATTTCATGAGCTCCCAAGGTGCAGGAAGTGACACCAGCACATCACTAACCACCTCCAGCTCTGGACAAAGCATAGCAGACATCCCAATGGTAAGTGCTCCTCCTGTTCCCCACCACAGATTGCTTTAGAACCTCAGTATCTCCTTTCAATGTGTGTATGGTTAATTGTTAATTTTGACATGTCTCTTCTGCTCCCATTACCAGGACTAACAGCTCTGTCAGAATAGGCTTGCCCACTGGACCATGAAATTCCTTCAAGAGTCCCTTAACAGAGAGCCCACTACACCTACAACAAAAGCAGGAAAATGGCATTTCATACATATTCCATATGCAGCACATCTAAAATGAATGCAGCAACAAATAAGTACAGATGGAAACAGTCAAACTGTTGCTTTCTGATGCTGATGCAGCTTTCAGGAGAATACCAGGTTTCATTTAAGACAGTCCTTGTTCTTTTAATTGGAATGCAGTTTCAGGCACAATATGGACCTTTTGTAGATTGCTTACCGTAAGTAAACTCGTCTCTTTCAGGGCAGTAAATATTGCTGGCTTCTGCCTGATAAAGCTACGCTATTAAGGCTGCAAGTATGTAGCGTGCTACAGGCTTGGTGCTGCAAATAGGGGAACACTTCTCAACTCATCTTTTTTTCCGGTACAGGTAAAACAAACAGGAAATTAGAGACACAATGAATGCTGGTTCTGTCCTACTCAGCTCAGCCAAATTTTTAGTTAGAAAAGCTGGTGGAAGGAAGTTTTCTGGCTGTCCTCTACTATAGATCTATGTAGACAGTTGGAACTAAAAATTAAGAATTTCTCAGTTACTCACCTCAGACTTTGACGAAATGCTTAGAATGTGTATTTGTTTCATGTATTAAAGCTACACTGCAAAGCTAGGATGAAACATGAAAAGAAACCCAGCTAGAAAAAGTTGTGTAATAATTATACTTTTGGAAAATATCTGCAAAAAATAGAGAGAGTGACTCATGGGAAAAGTTATAAAGTCAAGAGTAATTAACTTTGCACTTACTGCTTATTCCATATGAGAAAGAAGTGCAGATCAGAGATAAAAGAA
>PPHD01006350.1:0-24705 GCA_002909625.1 Bambusicola thoracicus
GAATGAAATGGCACTGCAGTAAACTCATAGCTTTCTAATGGTTGCTTTGTAACTGTGTTTGAAAAGTTCTTACCAGAATAGATTAGAAAGCAAAACAGTCATGAGGACAAAAATCATAATAAACTCAAAACATAAGCTAAATAGAAACAACACACCCCAAATAAACACCAACATAGTTGTTAGGCAAATAACACTCTACTGTGTAATATTTTCTGACACTGAGTAATGTTTTTGTTTTGCATGGGTAGCTTATAGGCACTCTCTGAGAAATTATTCTCTTTAGAGAGATTCAAGCAGCAAATAAACTTCAATTGAGTGCACTTAACTCCCAAGAAGAACTATATCAGAAATAAAAACAAACATTATTTAAATATCTAATCAGATAGATATCAAGTATGTGTGTACTGCACTGTTAAATTGGCTACATGATACATATAATATATATCCTGTTTACTTTGCATGCAAATGTTAATCTGTTATTTTAGTACATTATTTAATTTACACCATAGAAAGTACAGAAGAAAAAACTTTCCACTTTGATGAAATAGTGGCTCCATTCTTTTGTGGTTCAAGGCACTGTACCAGTCTTGAGAAAGTCTTCATCATTCTCCATGTTTTGACTTTCAACCTCAGCATTTCATTAACAAAAATAATTGCTCTGTAAATGCAATCAGTACTACTCTATGCTGATAGAAGAGCTGTTTTTCCAAGAAAATGCTATTTTGATTGCATGCCTTCTAAATAAAATGCTGCTAGAAAGATGGAAGAAATCATAGGTAATTATAAATGCCACTAAAAGGGTGTCATAAGGTTAGGAACACCAATAAACTGTGTGTCATAGCAAGCATCACACTGAATGTGCTTTCTGGCTTTAATTCTAATGATTTGTATGTCACTTGACTTATCTCTTCCATTTCAAATTCTGCACATATCTCCCAGGAAATAATCATTATAAAAACTGAATTTGCTGCTAAAAACAATAGAGCACTCTGTTTTGCTAATAGCACAATTGGTTCCCCAAACAGGAAATTAGAAACAGCACCCTTAGGAGTATTTCTGAACTACAGCAAAATGAAATAAAATTCTCTTCATCGTTATTGACAGAACTTAATAAAATGTTTCATACTAAATTGCCTTTGATGCATCTGTACATAAAATTAATTATGCAAATAACATAATATCTTATCTCAATGGATAATTACAACAGTAATCATACTTGTGGGTTTATTTTCACACAGGTGAATATTTTCCAAAAGTGATGTCAAGTAAAAACTTTGTGATTTTACCTGCACAAAAGTTACTGACATCCAAGATTCAGTCTTCTAAATGCAAAGAGTAACCCAGCACAGATGCCAGGCTCTTCTTTGCCATGGCCTGGTCTGTCACAGAATGGCTGATGCCAATAAGTTCCTTTGGAGATCTTCCATTCGAGGATGCTGTTGTGGGCATGGTCAGCTGGAGCAGGACACTCAGGGCTGCATCCAGGTGGCTTTTCAGTATCTGCAGAGATGTAAACTTTACAGTATCTCCAAGCAACCTCTGCCAGTGCTTAATCACCCTTAGAGGAAAGAATACAGCTTTATCTTATGTTTAAATGGAACTCTATGTATTTCAATTTGTGTCCACTGTCTTTTGACAAGGTGAATTTGCCTCAGCTTCACTCTAGACTCCTCTACCATACCCTCTATATTGTTGCAGGTTACACTCGGTCCCTTCAAGGAGGCAATGAGAGATACAGGGGCAGCTGTGGTCAGAACTGAGTGATTTCTCTCCAGCGCTTTCCAACTGTCCGACGTTTTCTGCCATTTCATAAATATGTTTTCACAGAGTCACCATCATATATGCTAATGTGCTCAGCTGCATCCTGCAGTGGATCCATTTTGGTGTCAGCTAGAACAGGCTGTATCTAGCATAGGCAACACCTGTCTTCTTCTCAAAAAGCTATCCCTGTACTCTCAAACTACCAACACCAACATAGACATCAACTACAGTAAGCAACACTGAGAAAACCTAGTTCTATCTTATACCTTCCCTTCAGGTGTTTGTGTGTATGGATAAGATTCCTTTGAGTCTTCTCTTCTTCAGCCTGAATAATTCCAGAATGCTTGGCCTCTCCTCATATGTCAGATCTTCTATTCTCTTAAACAACTTTGTGGCCCTTCACTAGACTTGCTCCAGTACATACTGGAGAATTGGGCCTGTAAGGGGTTAAGAAAGCCTAAAGTAATTATGTCTGTTCATCCTGAAGAAAAGGAGACTGTGAGGGATCCCAGTCACAGTATTTCAGTACCCAACAGGTAAGCTACAAGGAGGACAGAGGCTCTTCTCACCAGAAGCTACGTGGTCCATGTGTACAAGCTGCATCAGAAGAGGCTTTGTATTAATATAAGAAAGAAATATTTTATAGTGGAAACAATTAATCACTGGGACAACCTCCTCAGAGACATGGTAGAATACGTATTGCTGGAGGTTTTCAAGATGTGAAAGATCTAGGCTCCTTTTTCCCCATGAAAGGTAAAGCGAGATGAACTTCTGAGGTCCCTTCCAACCTCAGCTGTTCTATTATTCTATGATTACTTAAACATGCAGACTCCCTGTCACTTTGCTTGACTTTGTGCTTGACTGTTCTTGAGCTTTCACAAGACTATACCTGTCCCTCAGAACCACAACTACTTCGCTCTAAACTGAAGCATATAATATGTCCTGTGTAAATGGTGTTGCATTTGTACAAGTTAATATAGAGCTCTGCTCTTCACAGTGCAGCTCAGATGATCCAAGACAGAAATTACCTGCTCTTTTTTAATTGGTAGACCATCTCATATCTCCTCCAACACACAAAAACGGCTTCAGTGTACTGTAATTCCAGACACAGTTAATGTAGTTTTCTGCGTCTTGTGCACTCATTTTAATGACATGAAAAAGGAGCAAGCAGAATTTGTTTCAGATGAAATACACCTCTCACAATCATGGAAGCTTTGGCTTCTACACCTGCTCTTTTTGTTTTTCGTTACTGGTGGCTCTGTAATGTGCAATTTTGCTTGCATGCTCCTTGAGGTAAGGAACTGTCAGTTTTTATTTGTCTGTACAATGCTATACTCACCTATGGTGCTATAGAAGTAATTAATAATAACAATTTATGACAGAGTACATTGTTACCAATCATCACATATTGTGTGCACCTGTGTAAGATAAGAAACACTTTTCTAATACAAGTGGAATAACATGCCCTGTTTCTTGAAAGTTGAGTTATTACTACGTTATCTGTATAAGCATAAAGGATACCTAAAGAAGGTCTCATACATCCAAAAGCTTATCTGTTTGTTTCCAATTTTACATTAAAAAAGATTATTTCCCACAATACATGCCCTTTTCTTTATGTTCTGAGATTGTGACAGCCAAAGCAATTCTCCTAATACAAAGATACTATTGTTATCAGTGTGGCACGTAACATGGATTTTCAAAACACTTTGCATAACGTGACAGGAGGAAGGCAGTAATCATCTGATGTATGCAGATGGGAAAGAACAGCTAGGAACTCTAAGTCTCTCTTAGGGACTACAGAAGTGTTAAAGAAATTTTTAGGCTGAGGAGGACTGGTTTTTCACTTTTTAGGGAGGTTTTTGGAGTGGAGATTTCACCAATAAACAAAAGCTGAGAAGTGATACAACTTTCAGAAATACTGCACAGAAATAAATTCAGAAAGATCTCTGAACTAAAAAGCTCCAAAATTTCCTGCATTTTCCCAAAGCACTCAAGGAAAGATTTAAAATACAGAGAATGTTCTGTCAATACATCTTGAATGCTGCCCTTCCCTTTCCTTCCCTTCAAATTGGAGTAGAGTGACACATCTGTCCAAGGATGACTTATGTATTTACATTCAGTGTTGTAAGAACATTCTCTGAAACCAACTGGTTTGAAATAACCCATACTAATACAAATAATTATCTCATTCTCAAAAGCAGGGACATCCAAGTCTCTGCTTTCCAATAACTCCCCATACGTTATCAGGAACTGTACAGGAAAACACAAATTGGCCTGAGCACAGCTTTGTGCCAGGAATTGTTCTAAAATTTAATAACAGGGATAATTTTGTTTCAGTGCCTGTGGGTGTTTCCTGACACTATTTGTCTTAGTGATACGGACACAGACAGTCTGTTTTACATTTCTCAAGGCTTCCGTGCAAAGGGGTATATGGTCTTTTAGATGTGATGATACACATCAAAGAGATTACTGGATACTGGCCTTTCAACTTTCAGATTTACATTTCCAAGAATATTCTAGTAGAGAAATGACCTTCTGGATAGAGAACTTAAGTCTAATAATAATTGGGTGGGTTTTTTTTGTTGTTGTTGATTGTTTGTTTGTTTTTATGTCTTCTACAGAATATTTAGAAATAGTCCCAGAGATCTGCCTGCCAGAAGCTGGAAAGCACTTCTTCAGAACATTCCCACACTGGTACGATATGGGCTGACAAGAAGAAAATTATGTATACCTTTACAGAGAAGGGCTAATGGAAACACTATTGTAGATTATTATTCTTTTACTGTTGGTTGCCTAAACTAGCATTAGTTATCAAAGTCTTAACCAGATGCTATTTTGCATGCTGTGTCCTATTTTTAAAAATGGTTATCGATCAAAAGAATGGCAAGGAGAAGTTGTCTTTGCTGTGACATGTAAAAGGAACACAAGAATGAAAGGGTGCAAGACAGCAAATGTCTTGTTTCAAGATATAGGAGGATATCATTTCCTCATTTTAACTATAGCAATTATCTCTTTTTAAACTGAATAAATTTGTATGCAATGGCAGCTAGATTTTATTTACTTATTTCTAAATTGAGTTTCAGCAGGGGATATTCAGCGTTTTTTTACAATCAGCCCACAAAAGGGACTGTTTCAGAACTGTCAGAAAGACAGCAAAAGCGAGAAGAGCTTGAGCCCAACTTTCATGAAAATCCACACCTGGCCACAGGCAGAGTTCTTTAGTTGGCATTTGCTTAGACCAAATCCATTACTGCTGAGTTCCATGTTTCTCACTGAGGCCTGAGCTTAACACCTTTGCACTCCAGTCCTTGTTAGAGTCAAGGACTGATTATTGGGTTCCCATGGGGACTGAACTTCAATTCAGTGCCCTTCTGCAGTATAATTAACAGCCCTAAATTAAACACATTACTTCTACTTTATACTCAAAGTAAGACATCTGTGGATTTACACAAGCCAGTAAGTAGGAAGTAAGGCCTCAAATACTGTGTAAATATTTCCAGTATGGAACAGGATAGATCTCATGGATGAGAAAGCGGGCAGAAAAGGAAAGCAGTCAATGTGAAATGAGACACATGGGATCAAACTGTTCTCTAAATTAGACTGAGGATGCCATCCTAAATCTGCTAAATGAGGAAAGGTACTAATCACCATGTTATGTGGGAAATATTGTTGTATTTTCTTAGGTTTCTGCTAGAATGAAATGACTTAATCACCTAACTCAAGGAAGAGGACAACCTCCATAATCTTGCACTTGCATAAACTCCCCACATTCCTACCTTACTCTCCCTGCATCACTATAAATGGTAATTTATCATCCCATGAACTGTGATGGTTAGATGTTCAAGTATGGTTTCTTTCAACACTTCTTGCATATCCCTGTGCAGGTGCAGGTTTTGCACCTGCACTTAAGGAAACAATAGAGTTTGATGCTTATTCACACACACAGTTACTTTACTGACCACTCAAGACTACACTTGGAAAACACACCTTTCTCAAGCCTTATGCAATATATATTCTGGTAGCATAAAATGTAATATTTTTCTCTTGGAGAATACATTCTAGGCAGCCTCGGAGAGAAAAGTTTGGGAGGAAAAAAAAAAAAAAGAAAAAAAGGATGAAATCAGTGAAATCAATGGATCAGCAGAAGTTGAAAGAAAAGTTTGATGGTGGTAAAAATACTGAAAAATACTCTAGGAAGAGGAAAGTTTTTAGTATTTTTAAGCCTATGAGGTACCTGTGGTGCTCTGTCAGTGACAGGGATGAGCACGCATCTGCTCCATGATTCTGTTCATTCTTCCAGATCACATTTTTTCCTAGGTCCCAGGCATAATGTATTAGCTTCCTCCTGGGCCAGCGAGGGTTGATGCTGGCAAGGAATGACACTCACTGTGGCTGCAGAGGACCTCTGTGTTTAGCAGCTGCCAAGGACAGTGATTCCTAACAATTACGCTCCTTACTCATATAGTTTGTTAGATGTTTATCCTCCTTGTCAGAGAGAATTGTACACCAGAGGGAAACAAACTAGAGAAGCAGGAAGCTTGAAGTCAGAGATGTGCACTGTGCCACTGATGGAGTACTGCTGTCTGCAGCCTAGTGGACATGAGGTATCACTGTGATACAAGAAGGTCTGGACCTAGTTTTGCTGTCAGGCTTGGAAAGTCAAGAATATCTTGACAGAAGAGTGTGAGATAAATTTAATAGAAATATTATATATATGTAACACAAGAACAATCCAGGATGGGATACTCAGAGAGAGACACATAAGCAAGGAGTATGGTTCAAAGGTACACAACTAGAAATGAATGAAAGCTGGAGCTGGAACAAGATGCTTAGCATGCTCCTTCACCTCCATCTTCACAACTGCATCACAGGCTGCTTTGGAGAACCCCTGGGGCATGGCTGGTGAGGTGTGGGGCCTATGTGTACTTGTGGAGCATCAGGAACACTGGGGTGCTGCTCTATGGGGCCCAGAAGCTGGGCTGCTCTCTGCACAGCTGGGAGTCAGGTCTGGGGAAACCTTTCAGGAGTGATCAGAAAAAGATCCACCGTGGCTCCAGGGTTTGGGGTTTTGAACATTAGCTTTAGTTAGACAGAAACTTCCTCCACACTTCTTTGTAGCACAGATTAAAATACTAATGAGAGTAGCATGAACAGTGAGAAAACAGACTGTGAAAAGCAAATGTGACTTGAGAAGAGCGCATCAAAGCAAAGAGCTGTACTCATAGCCAATCATTCAGACAGCAATACTGTCTCCACAGAGTGTGAGCAGAATAGGAAATTCTGTATGTAAAGTTAATTCTGACTCCATGTCATATCACAAACATTCCTGTTGTCAGCAGTCATAAGTAGTGATAAGGAGAGCTTAGATAGTTCTAGCATACTTAATGTCTCATTTCTGTATTTACCCTAACAGTGAAGTTTTACGCCAGTTACTAATCACTTCTTAGCCAGCAGCAGCAGGCTCCTTATTCCCTGAAGTCTGTTCTCAGTTAATTGCACTCATGAGTATGGCAAATTTAGAATTATTATTCTTCAACAAATCCTTGCAATTCCTTCTCCAGGAAGCTGGTATAGCAGCCAGGCAATATAAGCTACATTATCACCTCACCTCAAATTCTGGTCTAATATTTTAATGCTTTTCTTTTTTTAACCGTCAGCTGCAGGAAAGGCAAGGGGCAATAAAATATATATGTGAGTATATATATAAATTAAAAAGTAAATCTCCATCCAACAACAGGATGAAAACTGGTGCTAAAATCTACTTAGCGCTCTAGCCTACAGGATACATTATGTGAATCCAAACAGACAGCACATTCCATCAGAAGCTCTGCCCAAGCAGGACAGATAGTGGTAATAACTGATTAACTCTGTTTGTTTTGAAGGCAATGCATTAGCTCCACATTTGGAGCTGGCTGTTTCCATTAGCCATTGTTGTCATGGATTGTTCTTAATAGCCAGCCTGAACAAAATTAGCGATCGCTTTGTTTCAAAGTGTGCCTTGGGGGCCAGATTTGCAGTGGGACAAGCTTTACTGACTTCTATAGACTTCTACTGTTTTGCAATTGTGTTTACATGCAGTCTCACTCTGATTTAAATGATCTGAAGGGAATCGTGGCAGTCATCATACAGGCAGAGCTTCCCTTTGTGCTTTCAGTATTTTTCTGTCAGAGGTTAGAGAGTGTTGCTGTTTGGCTGAGTAGCAAAAACTGAGTTTGCTTAAAATCCTCCATTTTTTTTGAGAAGTAGCGTGGTCTTTTACATCTAAAGCAGAAAAAGAGGTTTTAAGGGACCTCCCCTCTGAAAGTTCAGATGGACTTCACTGCACTCATTGTGCCCCCACACCCCAACACTGCCACATCTCAGATCCTCCTGCTTTCTGCTCAGAAATGGAAAAGATTCTCTTTACCACAGGGCCCAAACAATAACACTGAAGTAAATGGAAGACTTCAACTGATGGCAGTAGACTTTGGCTCCTGTGGTGTACTATGATGAAAGGTGTGCAGTTTGATTTGTTGGGCTTTATCTCAAGGAAAGATGCTTTCCTTGAAGGGTGTCACAAACATGAGCTCTCCCTGTCAATAGCTAATGTGAACTTGCAGGCTTGCCTAGAAGTGATCAGCTTTAAACTGTCAAATTAGAATCCGTCAAATTGTAACATGTAAGTCATAGAATTTCACTCCAGCCTCTTTTCACAAAGCCTGAAAGACTGGTGCCAGTGAGCAACTCTGTATCAGGGAATGCTTCTACTTCAAAGGCTCCTGTTCAAAAACGAGACAAAAATAAGTAACCCCGAAAGCGTGACTGCAGCTACCTACAAGGAAAAGTGGACTGAAAAATGGCAGTGGCCATGGTTACACAAACACCGTCACAACACATTGATCTACTGCAATGAAAAGCTCAGTTACAGATCCACGTCATGCAAAACTCTGAGGTAAAAACAAGTGAAGGCAAAGCACTGCAGCTCTTCATATCAACATGGTATCTGGTGTCACACTGAAACTCATCGTCTCTGCAGTAGGAGATGGAGTGTTCTGCAGGTACACTGTCAAGCTTACAAATGCGTCTTGGGAAGCAAAGTAAGTAAACTGTTTTCTTAAGCTAAAAGTTTACAATTTTTTATGGGAACAGTAAATGAGCAGGCAAACTGAAGGAGAAACATCACAACTGTCTTCACACCAAATGAGCCCACTAATGAGGGGTGCTAAATTTGTTTCCACTAGTCCATATGGAACTGCTCAAGTACCTCATATTTCATGTGATAACCACTGTGACCTCAGTATTCCCCTGGTGGACCATATAATTCCTGCAAGTTTTGCCTCATTTCTGACGTTATTGATCCTTCATTACTTTACATAATTAATCAGAATATTTACAGAATATCTGTTCTATGGGATATTTTTCAGAAATACGTGATGAAGAAAAATTAAAAATTGAAAAAATAAGGCAATCTTTAGGCTTTCAGTGGACTTGTATGGACATATTGTTACCTTGCAAAGCACAAGGCTTTTGTGAGCTCTGCATTTGAATCCTTAACCATACACAAGCTGCCTAGGTGATTGGGAAATCCCAGGTGGGAATACCACAGACCCAGGGGCAGGCAGTAAAGGCACTCTTCTGTGCATCTCTGTGCACAAAGCTTGAAAGCCATGATGTGGACGCAGACTGGAAGTAAAGTTATCAGCCATTTATCAGACACATGCACCTCTCAGCTAGGCCCTGCTGATGGCTTCAGGCTGCTTGAAAGCAGCTGTATGACTGAGACCTTGACTGGCTCAGGGCTGGGTTTGCAGCAAGGTGGCTGTACTTCTCTTAACACCCTACAGACCTTGAGCTTTTCTAGGTTCCTGTTTACACAGATGAAAATTTATGTAAAAGATGTTCTCCACTTCCCAGGGTGTTCTGAGGCAAAATATCTGAAATCTTGTGTACATTCTTGTCATGGGGCACAGACAGCTGATGATACAGATGAGTGCCATAGGAGTGTCCTGAAGTAGCTATGCAGATATCTCTGATGCGTGGAGTGGTGCTCTTTCACTCACCTGAAGGAGGTAGGAGGGACTGTTGTCCACAAACTGAGTCATCCTCACCAGCAGAAATATTTGATTTAACTCAGCGAAGCTCAAATCACACTCAAGAACATTAACAGGGGGAAAAAAACAACTGCTAAAAGTCACAACTTTTGCTGTCTTAGTGACCACACCATTGCATGGTGTGCAGTCAGCGTGTAGAAGAGTTCAAATCACAAGATAGCTTCTTGTTGTAATTCTTTGGAGTACAACATGGCAATCTCTGAGAGTGCAGTTTCCTTAATGGAGTCAGAGGGAACCACAGAAAAAGGCAGTGGGTGTTTGGTTTTCAGAACACAAGAAAATATAGTCATCACATATGGGTCTTGGGAAGGGTGTAACTGATCAGAAAGAATGTTTTTCTAAACCTTAATCTCCACATAATTTTATTTATTTTTCAGAAGATAATCCACTCTTAGAAAGTATCCACCAGGCAAGAAAACCAACATCTTTGCCAGGTAATCAGGAGTGTCTACTCCGTATCTGCGACAGAACATGCAATTGAATGGATTTAAGCAATTAGTTGACTCTTGTGGCTAAAGTTATTAGGCCAAACTCAGAAATGATGCAAAAAATGGATACAAGGGAGCCAGAGTTTGCATATTTTATAACCTGCAAACCCAGGTGGCCAAGAGGGCTAATGCCATCCTGGCCTGCATTAGAAATAGCATGGTCAGCAGGAGCAGGGAATTAATCATCCCACTGTACTCAGCCCAGGTGAGTCCATACCTCGAGCACTCTGTTCAGTTTTGGGCCCCTCACTACAAGAAAGACATCGAGGTCTTGGAGCGTGTTCAGAGAAGGGCAACAAAACTGGTGAGGGTTCTGGAGCAAAGGTCTTATGAGGAGAGGCTCAGGGGAGACCTCACTGCACTCTACAACTTCCTGAAGGGAGGCTGTGATGATGAGGGGTTTGGCTTCTTCTCCTAGGCAACAAATAGGACCCAAGGAAACAGCCACAAGTTGCACCAGAGGAGATTTAAATTAGACATAAGGAAAAGCTTTTTCTCTCAGAGTGACCTGCCCAGGGAGGTGCTGGAGTCACCATCCCTGGTAGTATTCAAGAGGTGTCTGGATGAGGAGCTATGAGATACGGCTTAGTAGCTTGTGGTAGTAATGGTTATGGGAGGACAGTTGGACTAGATGATCTCATAGGTCCTTTCCAACCTTGTGATTCTATGACTCTCTACCTCTGGGCCAAGACAAAATTGGTAGAAGAATATAGCAAGGAAAAAAAAAAAGAAAAATAATGAGAAGCTGCAAGACAGTGTAAATTAAAATAGCCGTTCCATCCCACCATTCACTCATTCCTAAATTTATCACCTGGGTATTGCTTTATTTGTAATTATTCAGTCTTTCACTTGCAGCGCTAAAAGGTAGATTATCTCTAGAATTGGCTCCCTTCTAGATGACACTCCTGTCCCACATCAGACATCTAAAATGTTTGCCTAAGTCTAAACTGGATGCCTAAATACATTTCATACTCAGTGCAGGGAAATGGTCATCTCTAGAGGATGGTGTATTGCAGTTCTCTGAAACACCTGTTTTAGGACTGGATGAATCCAGAGTTGTGAGTTGCTCCTAAATTATGGCTAACTGCCCCTCTACATTATCAGATTCACAACAGAATTTAGTCAGTAAATGGAGATGATTCCTTTAGATGAAAAAATATTGCAAATCAAAATGTGTTTTCATTCTAAATCAGAGAGAAATGTCAAAATGTCATCAGTTCCTACAGGATGGAAGCTCCAATAAACGTAAATTCAGAAATATTGAATTGTTTGTTTGGATAATGTCAAATTTTCATGCTTTGCTAATGTCAAAACAAGGAAGGAAGTTAAAAGCACTTCATTTCAATACATTTTGAAAAATATAAAATATTAAAATAATATAAATTATTAGTCATGAACAATATATATGACAATGCGAAAACAGTTTCACAGAAGTAGCATTCCTGATGTAGCAACTAGAATAATAATAAGTAAAAGAATCTTGTCATAGCAAAATGTTTTTCATTATGTTCTAAAGAATGTTCTAAAGAAGAGCAGAGATTATTATTTCAACACTTCCCTGAAAATTTTATGAAAATGAAAAAAAATCCTCAAACCAAACTGTATTTTTACATTCAAAGCTTCTTTGTTTTCCTTCTTGTTATTTCTCAGAGAAGGACCCTTTGTTACGTGGGTTGCAGCTGTTGTCCTATCTTCCTACCTAGTCTTTGGGAATGATGCTATCCTAATGAAACTCTGACTTAGTGTGTGTTTCAACTCTACCAGCTTCCACAAGCTGCTCCAGTACATTAGCATCTGCCATCCCTGTAAGAAGATCATACTCCGCATATGAAACATCATTATTTTGTGAAGGGAGTACAAGTCTCCAATGCTCTAAAAGTGTTTCTGATTTGAGAAAGAGTGCCCAATGCCATTCAAGTCCTTCCTTTACAGCTGTCCTGTAGAAGCAGTAACAGGGCTCTGCAAAATTTTGACCTTCTTAATGACATTGGAAGTGCAAGTGGAAATGCACTCTCTGCTCTTTTTCAATTTCATGTGACAACATCTTGTCTAACCTGACCTTATAACCAACCATGGAGATCCTCTTCTGATTTTAATGCTTCCCATTGATGACAAATATTTGTTTAATAAATATTATTGCATAAATTAAGAAAAAATTGAGAACCTCAATGCTTACATTTCTTCAAATTTGATTAAAGTTTTGAAGTGATTATTATACTTACTATGTATTATTAAAGGTTTACAATATGAAATTTCCTGTCAAAGGTTCACGATATGAATCTAATGTTTGACTGACTTTTTGTGCCTGATTAACCCAAACAGTCTGAATTAGTGTTTTTATCTTTTATCTTGTTCCTTTATCCTATTTTATTTCCTCCACCGCATGTTTTTCCTACAGTATGGACGTGTCTAGACAGGAAAAAAGGTCAGGAAGGGAAGGAAAACTATTATTCAACTGCAACTCAAATTACCAAATTAAAACTAAGGGTTGAAATGAAAAAGAATCCTAGAAAAAATAAATAAGAAATTAATTATCTCTCTGGTTTTATGTATTACCCTATCATTTAAGTACAGCTCCCAGTACTCAGTTCTGAAAAATAAATGAAAAGAAAATATTCATATTTTTAAAACAAAGGTTGACAATATTGTTAACAGTAATTGAGGGATTGGTGGTCTGGAAGATAGTACAGCTGTATTCTTAGACCACTGGGATGCTATCCTGGCTGGTGGACACCTTTCAACTGGCATTCTGTATGTAACTATGGAAAACAATAAAAATTCATGCTCCAAACTGCATCTAATACCTCCTGGCTTTTTCTTTCTTGAAAACTATATAAGGCACCTGACTTTAAAGGAAAGGTTATATAATATTCATGTGGAAACTAATAATGGAGAAAAAGGGTAAGATGGAGGCAAAGTAAGAGCTGCCACTTTGACGTCAGAGCCAAACTCTTGGATGGGGCTGTGAGCACCACCTGTAGCATGTTGGCAGACCCTACACATCCCTGGCCTGTGTGCATCCCTGTGCAGAGCCCTGTGGGCACCCACTGCAGAAGGGAGGATTTATAAAGACAGCTGCCAAAGAAGAAAACAATTTTCTTGCAGCTGTGATGAAAACAAATAGTCTTTCTGTATGAAGTGGGCACTTGATGTGAGAAATTTCATGAAAGAATCAGTGTTTCACATAAAAATGAGGTAGAATGATCTTGTAACCTATTACACACATGTGCAAAACATTAGATATTGCCTTTGACGAGGACATCTTTCCTAAGGTAGCAGCCCATTAGGTGATGAGCACTGACAAGGACGAAAAGCATTTAAAAAGTGTTCTATTAAAAATACATTGGTTTACAACTTCCAGCTGCATATCCTGTATTCTTACATGGTATACGGTTGAAACAACAAGGGAGCTAGAGCTATCTAACTTAGTTACTTGAATGCCATTTCCTCATCTTATGAATAAGTAATATATATTAAGTACTCATCCGAGTAGGGATGAAGTCTGCAATCCCAAGTGCCATCATCATTCTCTCTTTGGCCCTACATCTTTTACATTAAATGTATTATTGCCAAATTAAATTTCCACTGTAGATCTGGAGAATGTCTTAGATGACCCTGAGCTCGTCCTTTTCTTTCAGCTACATCAGATGTTCTTACAGAAGACATTACCTTTTCCCACCAAGTTTTTTCTTCTCTTATTATTCTTAGACCATCACAGCTACAGGAGCACTACCACTAGTTTCAATTATTTCAGACAGCATGAAACAGCTTTCATGGGACCAAGAAAGCCTTTACTCAGAATAGCCTATAGTCCGGTCATTATGACGCTCTTCTGGGACATGAGGGGGGTTTGAATCCCATTACGTAGAGGAGACAATTGAATCTGCCTCTCCTGCAGCCTGGGTGAGTACTTTAATCATGAGTTATTGGATAAAAGGTTATGGAAGGATCATCATTGTCTTCTCCAGATGCATTTTGTGAGAAATGAATAATAGCACCTTTTAGAGCAGAGCCTCAGCGCAATGAGTCCCACTGGGACTAAAGTTGTAAGTACTGGAGGACAGCTTCAGACTACCTTTGCCTGTAACAGTTCACAGCTGCTATCTTGAGCAGCTCAGCACATTTTGCAAATCTTTAGTAAACATTTATGCCTCTTGAGACTTTGTACCAAAACTAGGAATCAAAGTTAGGGCAGTGATCTAAAAATGTGGTCGTCGAATGACTAACTGGAGAGCCAGAGATTCCTGAAGTCACCAGAATTTCTGAGTTATGCATAATTGTCTGATAAGCTGGCAATTTCAGTATCCTACTTCAGAAGCGTAATTGATGTTATGAAATAAAGTATGTACCACATGTACTTTGGAACTTAACAGTATTTTGCATTCCACACATTTTCCTGAATGCTGCTACTGGGAATGATTCAGACACTTGAAAACAAAGAGAGATTTTCCAGCACTGTTACAACAAAAGAAGACATTTCTGTCTAAAATTATTCAGTTTTAGAATAAGGAAAAATCATCCTCCTTACCCAGATTTTTATTTCAAAGATCCTAGGAGAATAATTGAAAATTCAGTTAGTTTTACCAGATTATCAAAATCTAAAGTTAGATGGACCATGGGCTGTTTGTACATGTTCTATTTTTATGTATTACATAAATTGTAACCAGGTAAATGAACACTCAAGAAAAGTAAAAAGCTAGTAATACTAGCTACATAAATGCTTTTTTTGCTATCCAGACATAATTTTTTCCTGTCACAGAAACAGACAGAGGCTGAATTCAAAGTCAGTTACAGACATTCAAGATTCTATACGTTCCTCTAACAAGACCAAACTCTTACGATATTCCAATTATAAAGAAATGCTTTAAAATGCTCTGTTCCCAGTTTTGCTCAGTTGTAGAGAAAATGCTGCAGATGCTAGGATGTAGCCATGGAATTCAGCCTCCTGTTTCTGAAAAGCCGTCAAAGACATATTTGCAGTTCTGTTCTTGCTGGATGTTTGAAATGCAATAGAATATACTGAGGCACACATTCTTTAAAAATCTCATGTTTTCGTGCAGCACTAAAACATATCTGACGTGCACTGAAATGTCAGTAGCATTATATGAGATGACTTGATATCACAAACCATGGTGCCATAAGAGTAAACAATCTTGGAAATAGGGATGGGAGAAGTACACATACTTGAAACTGCAGAATGTCCTTTAGCCTCTTGCAACTAGTTTTTTTCTCTGCTGTCATAAAGATTTTCAGCTCAGATACAACCTTGATTTTTGAATTTACCGATTCTTTTCTCTCCACTACAATTTTCTCTGTCAAGTTACTTTACAATTTTAAGTTGCATGCAGCTGTAATCTTTCCCACTGGGAGAAAAGATGAAGGAGATTTTAGTTAGACAATTAACACAAAAATGGGGAGTCCTGATTGTCCAGCACTACTCTGTCACAGATGATGAGTCACTCATGAGTTTGGACAAGTAATTTAAGGAGTTGTCAATTTCCTACCTGTAAGTGAAGCTAGAGTAAAATTTGTGAGGCACTAAACAGTACAGTAAAAATGACATCTAAACATCATAGTTTCATTTCTATATCATAGAATCATAAAACAGTTCGAGTTGGAAGGGACTTTCAAAGGTCCCTTCCAAAAGGTCCAACTTCTCAGCAATGAACAGGGACACCTACAGCTAGATCAGGTGCTCAGAACCCTGTCCAGCCTGACCTTGATTGTCTCCAGGAATGGGACATCCACCACCCCTCTGGGCAACCTCTGCCAGTGCCTCATAACCCTTATTGTAAAAGTCTTCTCCCTTATATTCAATCTAAATTTCCTCTCTTTTAATTTGAAACCATCTCCCATTGCCCTGTCACAGCAGACCCTGCTAAAGAATCTGTCCCCTTCTTTCTTACAGCCCCCCTTTAGGTACTGAAAGGCTGCTTTCAGGTCTCCCTGGAGTCTTCTCCAGGCTGCACAGCCCCAGCTGCCTCAGCTTGTCCTCAGAGGAGAGGCATTCCATCCTTTCACTATTTTTTGTGGCCCTCCTCTGGACATGTTCCAACAGGTCCACATCTCTCTGTACTGAGAACTCCACATGTGGATGCAATACTCCAGGTGAGGTCTCACAATGTAGAGCAGAGGATCAGGATCACCTTCCCGGACTGCTGGACGCCCTTCTTTTGATGCAGCCCAAGTTATGGTTGGCTTTCTGTGCTGTGAGGGCACACTGCTGGCTCATGTCCAGCTGCCATCCACCGCTGCCCCAAGCCCTTTTTGGCAGGGCTGTATTCCATCATTATATCCCCCAGCTTGTACTGATAGTGGGGACTGCTACAACCCAGATGCAAGACCTTGCACTTGGGATTGTTGAACCTCATGAGGTTCACCTGGGCCCACTGCTTGAGTCTATCTGGATCTCTGCATGGCATCCTGTCTCTCAGGCACGCTGACCACACCATGCAGCTTGGTGTCACCTGCAAACTTGCTGAGGGTGTACTCAGTCACAATGGATTGTATGGCCCCAAACGCTTTATCCTGGAAACTAGAAAGTAAACTTAGAAATCGGAAACTTTGCGCTGCCACTCTGTATCTGCTTTAGAACCATTACTCACTGACACACTGAAACAGAGCTCAGCCAACAGTGGTAAATCAGAATACCTCTCCTTTCATGATACAATAGCTGTATTAAGAGATTGAAAAATATGTCTTGCACTCTGATCATTTTATTCTATCTATTCACTATTCTGATGAAAAAAAGTCTGAGTGTACCCAAGTATGTCTGGACACTAAAAATACAGAAGTTTTGCATTGGAAAAATATGCTTTTGTTTTCCTGTTGGAACAGCTGTAAAACTCTGATTTTCATGCTCTATTTTCTCTGAAACAGAATGTTACATCATTCACATCTGTGGTTAGCAGACTTCAGGTTTTATCACCTATAGAAAAGCCAAAGCAAGATATATGCAGAATTCTGTGAAAAGTGGAATATTAGAACTGCTGTTCTCAAAAATTTCCCAGATTTCCAAACTAAATCCTTCCAAAAACAAGCAATTAAAAAGAATGTAAAATCAATAAGTAAAATCTGTTGCAAATTTTGAAGGAACATGTATGTATATGTGCATATATTTATATATACACACACATCTATAGGCACATACACACAAATATAACTGCAACTTGTAACTATAACTATGAACATATATATAAGTTTATGCTCTTTTAGGAAGTATTCTTGTTTTCCAGCTTTTCTGTCTCAAAATTTTACACTGAAGTCTAATCTAGACTCTCTGAACAATGGAAGGAAGCAAATATTCCCAAAGGTGGATCCCTTTCAATCAATGTAAAGGATATGGCAAACGATGCTGAATCAGCACAGAAATTAATCTAGATAATTTATCCAAAGGAGCCATCAATATGATCCTTTTGAGAACAAAAGGAAAATGTCAATTATCTAAAGAAAAACTATTAAATATACAACTTTCCTGTAAATCAACAGCCCCTTGACTTCTGACAATAGCTATGTTTATTGTTAATCACTACTATTTCTTAGTTTAATAATCTTTGGTCTCTCTGAGTTCCTTCTGGTTCCCAGATGATTCAAAAACAAAACAAACAAACAAAAAAACAAACAAACAAAAAAAGAAGAAGAGAGAGAGAAAGAGAGAGAACTGAAATATTGATTTTTCAGTTTCCTTTTCCTCCAGTAAAAGTTAATGAGCCAAATTAATCACAGGAATAATTAGTAGAAATTAATCTTACAGCCTTGTCAAACCAAGTGACTTTCCATTGTTTGTCTGGAGGTTTAATGGTGACTTCTAGCAATAATTACTGAACTTCCAAACTTATTGTAAATAGGCACCGCATTTTTCTGTTTACTCCAAGTCAGAATATCTGTGAATATGTGAACCTATTCTAAATAGCTCTCAGCTATTGACTTGGGCTAAATGGAAAAAGTACTTTCTGTTGTTATTATAATTTTTTTCATGTTTTGCTCAAATCTTTCTTTTGAAAATCCGACATAAAAAGTAAAGCTGAGAGTTCACAAATGGGCCTGGATGATGTTTATCATGAATGCTGACATTAAACACAGAAATAGCAGTAGCTGAAAGAAAATAATAGAAAGAACCAATATTCTAAGTCCCTTCTAAACTTTTTCAAGTACAGTCAGACATATCTGCAGGGTCACATCAGTGACAGGTAAATCTTATTTAATGAGTGTTTGTGGCAGAAACAATCCACAAATCCTTGAGGTAAGACTCTGACAAAGTCAGCTCTAAAACTCCTGCAGTGCGTTTAGTTCAAGTGCATTGCAACCTTCATATGGACGCAACTGCTTTCAATGCAATGCTTTACTGTGTTATGTTCGTGTAAAGACTTACAGAACACTACACATTTTAGCCAATTGTGAGGTTAGGTGGTAAGAATTTTAATGACCTAAATATTGGACTTATACTCCTAGAAGTGTAGTTATGTAGCTGTGGTACAGCCTATTTAAAATTAAATTGAAGTCATGCATGTGGAACCAAACTGCAATCATTAAAACTATGTATTAGTACCATTCCAGACACATTTCTTCAATGTATATTTTTTAACTACATGTTCTTGATCTTTTTTCAGATTTTAAGGTCAGAAAAGTGATATGATCACCATCTAACATGATCTGCTGCTTAGCCTGTGCCAGAGAAGCCCAGTCAGTAACTCCTACTTAAGTTCTGTTACCATGGATTGAATAGAGCATAGGTAGACAGCTGATGAGGAACAGTGCAAATCCCTTCTTGGCAATCATTCTCCAAAGTTAAATAACTTTGCTTTTAAAAATACACTGTAATTAAATATCTCACACTCTACTCTCACACCTTTAGAGCATTTTACGATTTTGTTTACTGGATTACAAATACTGCCCTGCATCATCATGGCTTATTTTATAAGGCACTTCCAGAGCTCTGGATTGCCTTTCTGGCTCTTTTTAGTGCAGCATAATGCTGGACACAACATTTTGTGTCTGTGTCAAGTTAATTGCTGCCAGGGCTGCCAAACACTTTCTGTGTATGGACTCAAGCTGTGGCTGCATACCCTCTGTGGCCCCGCGGTACATTATTGCCATTGATAGCAACAGGTCATAAAGATATAAAAATGTACCCAGGGTACAGACAGGAAGAAAAACCCATGAACATGAACCTAATATTCATCCTGATGAAGGACTCCAAATGACTCACAGCAGCTCCCCAACACTACCAAAATGCAACTACCAACTCCAGGACACAGGGGAGCATTGGGGTGAGTGTAGGTCTAGGGAAAAAGGTAGGACATAAGAAAGGTTTGTAAAGCATTTTACCTGCAGTGCTGTTACTACTGAGGCTTTTTATTTTTCCTTTCCTTTTTGTATGGAAGCATTCTAGCTGATTATTCTTTTTAATAATTAGACCTCAACTTATAATGATTAGACTCATCAGATTTCAATGGTAATAACATTAAATTATTGGCTATATATAAAATGGAATGCTTGGGTTTTTTGCCTACAAACAAGATTTTGAGCATAAAAACAAGAGCGAGCTCTTGCCTGTGGCCATTGGGGGCCCCAATCTGTGGCTGCTACTGCAGCTGACTGAGCAGAGGGAGGAGCTCTGGAAACCTCAGAGAAGAAGGAGCTCCTAGCACACCTACCAGACAGGACAAAGGGACCAGCAAGAGACCAAAGCACATCTAAATTTATACTCGTGGTCTGATCAAAGCCTCAGTTTCTGCCACTTGCAGTGGCACAAGGGAGGACTCTATGGCTGTGATAATGCTGACGCAGTTCTTTAAATTTCTCCCACTCAGTAATAGTTTCTGGATTTCAGATAAATCTTGCAGCTTATCCCTGATTTTTTTCAGAAGTTCTAACGTTTGCACTAAAGCATAGACATCAAACCATAATGCTTTATTCCAGTAATGATCTCACCAAAGACAAGCATAGCATTACAACTATTCATCTTTCATATCAGCTTTAAGCATTAATGAAACTATGGAAAAGACCAGAAATCAGTTCGATTTTGTAACACATCTGTCTTAAGAAGAAGAACTTCTGCTTCTGACATGAAGCCATAGGAATTTTTTCCCCTACTGTAATTTCCAACAAAGTGGAATCCTGATCCCTCAGTCTCCATCACACCCAATCCTGAAACTCCGGATGACCGCATGTGTCAGGGAAGCAGTGTAGGGAGAGAGCAAGAGCTGAGACATTAGGGTGGTAAGCAGGCAGCACCAGAAAATTGAAGAAATTGCCATTTCTTGAGACTTCTATCACCTTTACTTTCCATAGCCAGATCGGCTCATGATTAATAAGAAAAAGAGCTTTAGTTAGTTCGTTTGTTTAACTGTAAAATCTGAAAGGCCAGTCTGAGAGATGATAATGTTGTATGTGTGAGAGCCATTTGGAATTAGGGTGACTAGTACTTGTTTAGCTGAAGAAAAAATAAAGAAAAAAAAAGAGTGGAAATAATAAAACAGCCTAATTTGTTGGATGATTTTGACAAGTTAGTAATTATCTTACATGAGCAATTTTATAAAAATGCAGCTTTCCTCTGATCAAGTTCAAATACCATGCTCCATCCATCAATGACAAAAGTCAGCTATTTTTACCTTATTACAATGCTACTTTAATTCATAAATTATACAATTTTTTCCTGATATTTGTTCAATCCACACAGGCCAACATACTTAAAATGGTAGCATCTTGCTGAGGTTGTGCGGATACTAAATACATAGACTATGAATTCCTTCATATTTACCACTTCCTTGTTTAAGATAGTGTGCAAATTTCTTAAAGTAGTTCCTGATTCTATCCTTGTTCTATCGGAACTGTAAATAATATTTTCCTATTGGAAGAAATACTTATCACTGGCAACAGAGATATTATTATGCTTCTCATCAGGGCATTGTCAATTCTGAGCCAGCTTTGATCTGTGCCTTGTATTATTCTCATTTTTATTTTGATGCTTCTACTTGAAATGCTATTCTTCTCTGTGCTTTCAAGATCAGTAGTTATACTCCTTTTTTTCATTTGTATCCCTCCAGCTTATTCTACGGTCTAAATTAGTAGCTCTTCAGTTTGGCTTTAGACTATAAGTATATTCTGATGGCAAACTAGGTTATGATAGTAAGAATGAAATGCTTTGCAAAATCTGCCAAAGAATGCCAGTGGTCATCATCTCAACTATGGAATACTTCAAGTCAAAAAAATATGCCATGACTTTGTCCAGAAGTAATAAATTTCAACACTTGGTACATGTCAAGTCAAATTTTTGCAAGAAATGAAGTCCTTCATTGGTGCCAGGAAATACATATGTGCTAAGAGCAGTTCTGTATAGATTATTCATCCAAATACCAAGATTGAAGGAAAGTTCTAGCCTGTAGCCATAAATTATTTTGTATATCTGCAACAAATAGATAATTTTTCTGCCTATGCAAAGTATAGTAAATGATACGATACAGCACACAAGTAGTCAATAAACTGAGGCCAGTCTTTTGAATTCTGGAATAAAATATTTGAATTCTCTTAGTCTGAAGTAAAGAATTTACGACAGCACAAGGACATTTTGATGTCCCTAGCTTCACAGACACAGCTAGATGCTTATCATCTGAGTGAAAGCATGCCAGCTTGGGGATCCTGAAATAGCTCTGTGTGTGTTTCTGTTTAGGCATTATTCAGCTTTCAAAAGCTGTTTGGTAGAAAATTAAGACTAAGTTGCGGAGCCATTAAAGAGAGGACGCTTAGTACATGGGCCAGAGACCTTCACTTGACTTAATGTGAAAAGGGACAGGTCTCAGGATAAAATCAATACCTCCTGCACCTTTGAATTTTTCATTTCTGGATTAATTCTTTTTCTCTGCATCCACAGACAGCAGCTGACAGGTGACCAGGCTCATCAGGAGGAAGCACCAATGAATTGCAATCTTCTTGATGTGAGCCAGAACTGTGACTTAACTGTGTCTTGCTGTAGACAAGAAGCTCATTTTGAGTTCCCTGGTAGGAACGCATGGACTGGCAGCTATGTCTTTAGTGAAACACATTAGAACAAATGTAAAAAAACCTCACTCACATAGGCATCCAACAGCAGCATTCTTGCTCTAAACAATCACATGAATTTCCATAAACTGTAATTACAAAATACAATGCAAAGAGGTTAAATTCTTGCCCTTGCATTTCATTTCATTTCATTTGGCCTCTCAAGCTATGTGAATAAAATGAACTTAACCCGTATGCTCAGGAATTTAATGTTAACTATAACATTTAATCTTGCTTCTTCTAATTTTCATTTGTTACGTCTTAAAATGGGAGATAAAGACAAGTGCCACTTTTAACTAAATAATTGTTTTTTGATATTAGGCTTGCTGTCAAATTAGTCTCAAACAGAAAACTCCGATGAGATTTGCCCAACTATTAAAGCTATTAGTTGAAATTTGAAATTGATTTATTTTGCCCATTGCATTACCCTACTCCTACATATTCAGTAGTTTCTCATGTAGGGCAAAGTAAAGGCAACTTGATATATAAACATGTTAAAAATGAATATAAAATATGTTTTATAAGCTACATGTTACTGTAATAACAACTTGACAAAGAGTTCGCAAGGATGTTCAGTGCTAGCAACAAAATGGAATGTTTGTAATAGTGTCAAAGTGGAAAACGAATTTGATGACACTGCAGAGAGAAAATGTAATTAGTTATAAACAGGCTTTATTTTGCAAGTTTATGAGATATATGACCTGGAATACAAAGATATAGGAACTGAAAAGTTGTGGTGACTATGAGGCAGGGTAGAATGAAATCTGTTTGTTTTGTTCATTTATAAAAGGCTGTATAATTAGATTAATGTGTTAATATCAACCAGGAAAGCACCTAGCTTGAATGAAGAAGAGATTCTGTAACTAAAGAAGGGAGATGTTAACTCTGCCATTATTAGCATGGAATTATTTAATCAAAATGGAATGCTGATTAAAATACCTATTGCTTCTCCACAGGAATTTAAGAGCAGAATATGAACAATAATTCAATACAGAATGAAGCTGTAGGTGTTTTACCAGGGAAAAGCACATGCTCCTCACCAGCAAAAAGTGCATCTTGAATTTCAGCACAGAATCCATACAGCTCCTGTCCTTGCATTTCTATCAGAAAGATATCTTAGTACAAACATACAAATTAGAGAATTCAAAATGTATTTAAACCTGATTTCTCCTAAGTATAAAAGACATCCTCAAAATGGCAACTTCCCCACTTTCTACTTCTATTTCAGCAAACAACCTGTCCAAAAAAGCACTGATCCAATAATGTAGGTCAAAAAATAAAACATCAACTTAATTTTATTTGAAGTCCATTGAGTCAAGCACCTGTGCTCTCTGCCGCAGACATACATACACACACAGCCACAGAGGCAGCAGGTCAGGCTCCCAGTGCAGGCTGCTTGCAGCAGAGGGCACAAACAATAGTGGGACAGCTGTTAAGACAGCTAAAGTGCCAGTCGCTGCACACACTGACAGAAAAGAAGAGTCCTGCATGCGAGACCAAGCCCATAAGCTGTCAGCTGGACTGTGCTGCTCCATGATATCAGCAATACAGGAGCTAAAATACAATCACGAGATGTATCGCCTGTTCTTCCATTAGCCTCTTCGTGCAGAAGCTGTGTTCCAAGAGGAAAATGAACTGTCTTTGACGAGGAAAAGCTATGCTTCCTTCTTCTCAAGCATCACTCCCAGTGTTTCTAAGGTTTCCGAATATGATGGAGGTTATTAGCACTCACCGCACCATTTGTGACTACAAAATGTCACTAGTCAATATTTTTCCCATGTTCCCCTTTCCTTGCTGCAGTCTGTGATTAACACTTGATGTTTCAAGAGAATACTCAGCCTGCAGTTACTGCTTTGCTTTCATATTTTTTCTCCTTGTTTATCTTGCTGTATTCTTGAAATTGCTTTGCTTCTTGGGGAGTTAGAAAAATCCAGTTCTGTGGTGGCATTTTAAAAACAACTTATCTGGGCTTCCTGGCACTGTGACAGACAGAGTGAACTCAGACACACGCATCTGCTTTCTAGTGACTCGCTGCAGGTATTCCAGTTGTTGCCCTACAAAACAACTAAGGTCGTGGCGCTGTATCCTTGCAGCTGATCCAGCACCAGGCAGATCTCCATGTTGAGATCACACATGCTTGCCATCAGGGATCCCATACATCTCCTTAAACTAAGCTCTGATTTGAGCTCTTTAGATATAATTTAATACAACATTGATATATGTGATGCAGAACATATGAGAGAGAGGGATCACAGGACATTTGATAAATGGATCCACAGTGCTGATGCCAAATGACAGGTATTGCCTTCACCTTCACATATGCGCTG
>PPHD01006351.1:0-24705 GCA_002909625.1 Bambusicola thoracicus
TTGGTGAAGGGCGAATGGTTGGACTGGATGATCCTGTGGGTCTTTTCCAACCTTAGCGATTCTATGATTCTATGATTCTTTGAAAGGGTAGATAACAGCAGGACAAGGGGAAATGGTTTTAAGGGAAATGGTTGAGGGAGGGAAGATTTAGGTTGGATATCGGGGGAAGTTCTTTACTATGGAAGTGGTGAGGTGCTGGAACAGGCTGCCCAGAGAGGTTGTGGATGACCTATCCCTGGAGACGTTCAAGGCCAGGTTGGATGGCGCCCTGGGCAGCCCAGTCTAGTATTAAATGGGGAGGTTGGTGACCGTGTCTGTGGCAGGGGGGTTGGACATTCATGATCCTTGAGGTCCCTTCCAACCGAGGCCATTTTGTGATTCTGTGATTCCATGAATCATGGGGATTGGAAGGGACCTTTGAGGATCACCAAGTTCAACTCACTGCTAAAGCAGGTTCCCTGGAGTAGGTCACACAGGCAGGCATCTAGGTGGGGTTTCAATCTCTCCAGAGGAGGCAGCTCTACAACCTCCCTGGGCAGCCTGTTCCAGTGCTCTGTCACATCCACAGTAAAGCAGTTCTTCCTCATCTTTGTACAAAACTTCCTGTGCTGCCCATTGCCCCTTGTCCTGTTGCCAGGCACCACTGAAAAGAGCCTGGCCCCATACGCTTGACTCTGCCCATTAGGTATTTATGAGCATTGATAAGATCTCCTCTCAGCTTTCTCTCCTCCAGGCTGAAGAGGTCCAGGTCTCTCAGCCTATCTCTGTACAAGAAATGCCCCAGGCCCCTTACTATCTTCGTAGAATCATAGAATCACCAAGGTTGGAAAACATCTCCAAGCTCACCCACTCTGACCATCTACCCATCACCAACATTTCCCACTAAACCATGTCCCTCAGTACAGTATCTAAATGCTTCCTGAACACCTCCAGGGACAGTGACTCCATCACCTCTCTGGGCAGCCTGTTCCAGGTCATGACCACTCTCTTGGAGAAGAAGTATTTCCTAATGCCCAACCTGAATCTCCCCTGACACAACTTGAGGCCATTTCCTTCCTGCCAAGAATAGGCTGACCCCACCTCAGCACAATCTCCTTCAGGTAGTTGTAGGGAACAACAAGGTCATCCTTGAGCCTCCACTTCTCCATGTTTGTGGCCCTCTGCTGGACTCTAGAAAATGCCTTTTGAACTGAAGCTTTTGACTTGAGGAGCTCATAACTGGACACAGCCCACAACCAGACGTATTTATATGTAAAATGTATTTCAGAGATGTACTATAGAATTTGGTAGGTTTCAAATGAGTAAGTCCACATGTAGTCATTGTCAGTTATGTATAGTTATAGAAACGTTTTTACTCATGCATACATCTTCTTAATGTGTTTTTCCTGCTTTTTATGTATTTGTGATAATCGAGATCTAGAGAAGTATAGACATTTTCTCATTTTAAGAGTCATGACATTTAAAATTGCTTCTGCTGTAATATGAACCTTTGAATCATAAAATATTTTCAATTCATAGTTTTTGTTCATATTTTCTTCTCAGATAAATGTTACAGAAATGCAGCAGCACAAGTAAACCAAATTTCTGCACAGAATTGAAAGTAAATGACTGCTCCACTTTAGTAGTAGAAATGAAAAATACTTCAGCTAAAAGGTTAAACATGCTTTTGAAATGTTATGTTACACTGCTGCATCACACACCATGGGCTTCCTCAGCTGGGGTCAATTTCTTAATTTTCAGGAACTCCTGTGTTTTACCTTAATTTGGTCAGAGATAGGCACAACTAATCTTTTCTGAATTAATACCTATCACAAGCCATTCACCAAGTGCTAATATTCCCACTGAGACACAAGGCACCTGCCTGTCTGTCAGCCAAGGCAACAGAACCAACAGTGCAACAGCATTTCCCCAGGAAAGCACAGCACAGTCAGTTATTCTCCAGATTCCTTTTGCTTCAAAATTCGGAACTGTACATAAAGTTAACAAAATATTTTCAAAGAAAAACAGGCAATTCAGAAGATGAAATACATACTTCGATTTGGAAAATGGATAGCATGGTGAATCTACCAGCACTCTGAAAGCTTCAAATTTGCTCCCAGATAATGGCTCTCTGCTGAAAGAGCCCTTTGCATGCCGACACCTAGCCACCCCAATCCTGGTATTGATTCAGCTCAAGAGGTCTCACCCAGGCCTGGTATTCCTGCACATCAGTGGTTGGTGAGCAACGGAAAGGCAAACAAATATTGAACCGCCCCATGCAAACCGTAGACCAAAAGGTGGTAAGGGAAGGCGCCAGCCAGAACCAAGCTGTGACTGTGCAAAGAGATTTATCTGCTGAGAACTTGAAATGCAAATGTTAAGTTTTATTAATCCACTTCTTATCTGCAGGGACAACCAATGCAGGCTCCTGAGATAATAAGGTAAAATGGGAATTTGGAACCTATGAGGGAGAAAACGAGTACCAGAAATTTGAAGAGGCTGAATAACAGAGGAGAAGAATAGGAAGACCAGAAAATGGGTCATTATAGTAATCAAATGAGGTCTAGGATTTACATTTAACAATGCAACTAAATGGCAGCTATTTGAAGGATAGCAATAGGTAACATCTACAAGGCGACAACGGTAAACCAGGGTATATATTTTTTTAACTGTCTGCTCTGGATAACTTTCTTATTTTCTACTTTGCAATTCCACTTTTCTCTCTCCTACCTCTCACCCTTCTCCCTATCTCTCATTGCATCAGATTTTCAGCTCAACAGACCCCAAGATCCTTTTTCCCTTGCAGCTTTATTGCAAGTCCCCTTTTATTTCCCCCCCATGCCTCCCACTCAGCTCAGCAATTTAATTTAGGCATTTGTAGCCACCTCCCCCCACTGACCACTATGGAGGTGATAGGAAGAAACAGCAGCAAAAGAACGAGCAGAAACTGCTGACCAATGAATAAAGTGCCTGGGGAAAAATGAAGAGAAGCTGTAAAATCAGATGTGATTTAAAGGCACCTGCTCTTCTCTCTAAGCAGTAAAATAACTATGTAATAAACATTCTCAATGTACGTTTAACTTCCATTATACATGTCATTTATGGGATAGCCACACAAGTGGTTCAGCTTGCAGCAAGACCGCTTCATTCCTCAGCAGGCTCTGTCCTGATTTTGCACCTCTAGGATACCGCTGAAACGAAGAGAACAAACACCCACATACAGTTCTATTCTTTCGTAGTCTGTACAGCACGTCTTCTACGCGAGGGGTGCTGCCAGGACCGCCACAGCCAACCCGGGCACAATGTGAGTGCTTAAAGCTCCGTTGAGATGAACTATACAGAGAAAATGCTTTCCTACAAGAAGCATTTTGCAGAAACGGCGACTCAAGAACGTTTTTAATGAGTGGTTTGGTGAACGTGAGCTCCCGCTGCAGATTGTTTAAAGTGCGCAACTAATTTTTAGCTACTTAAAATCTTATGAAATTTCTTCACGAGGGTATATTTTCCTGTTGGCTACACTGAAAATGACTGCAGTGTCATGATGCCAAGAAAGAAAAAAACCCTTAGAAAATATCAAAATTTACTTCTTTATGTTATTATTTTGCTAATAATTTGTTAAGCCCCATCTGCATATATGTTAAAATCATCCAGGGTCAGCTTTAGCAATGTGCAAGCTTCAGTGGTTCAGAATTTTATATATTTTTCTTTTTTTAGAAAACATGGCATGTGTTTGTATCAGCAAGTTTCACCCGTCGTTATCCATCTTCCTCCTACACCTTTCTAGTATAAAAACCCCTTCTGCTTGCTGACAGAATACTAATTTGGCTTCGTTTAAATGCTAAAGCTGCAGAGTCCAGCTATCTCATTTAAAATATGTGTAAAGCTATGAAACAATTGACAAGCACAAGGAAGAGTGTCTGCATGAAATTATTTTTCAATAGACACTAAAAAGCCAAAAGCCTCCCCTAGCCAATTTTTTTTTTCCCCACACGTAACACTCAAAACCAGAGAAGGGAAAAGGGTAGTATTTACTTAGCAGCTCACCACTTTATATCATCTGTTAAAATTAAAGGCCAGGTGATATATCTACAGAATACGACTTCTGTTTGGGCAACGAAATTAATTCTTGCAACTACAGCCTTGTTCCTATTCTGTATGTTTAATATGAAAATGTACATGAAGAAAGCCTACGTTAACCATAAGTGGAGGGCAAAAGGGATTTCCACACAGGAGTAGTACAAAAGATCAGAATACAGAGAGCTCTGTGGGCAAGAGCTGGGCTGGTGTCCCTCAGTAGTATTACCCTGTGAATGACGCTGAGGGATGCAAGCTGCCCTCCCTGGGAAGACGTAGCTCTATGGCATAAAATGGAGAGCAGAGTGCAACCTGGAGCTGGCACGCTTCACAGAGTTGGTTCCAAATACTTGGCATGCAAATATGTGGAAATGTGTGAGTGGAGTTTAAACACACACACCTTTATGTAAAGATGCATGACATGTTTAATCCATTAATCCACTCACATGTGAACACAAAGCAAGAATGAAAAATGTGCACGAGAGCTCTTACACAGCTGCAGAAGACCAAAACACATCCGAAAAAATGGTGACCACCAAGGCCAGGATTTGACTGGCATCAAACTGTTCCATGCCAGAGCAAACAGGGAGCCAAGCCTCGTATCTCTGGGATGCTCAGCTGAAGAATCACTCATTCAGATTAGCTCATAGAGGGTCATGAGATATATATCAAGTTCAAGATAAGGCAGGTTATCTCCCACCCCCCCCAGGCAAAAATGCGGACACAAGCAACCCAAAATTTTCCGTGCATCGGTAGAGAAGATATATGGGCAACTGAATGATAGCAAAACCTGTTTATACAGATGAATAAGATAGGAAGAAAGCAACTGTCTTTTTAAACTCTGTAATTTCTGAAAGGTTAAGAAACAACAGAGATTTATCAGTAGAAGCATCAGTAATAACAATAATTAGTTTCAGAGGGTAAATGTAACTTTTGTTGTGCAAGATTGCAAGAAGACAGTAAGTGCTGCTGGATACTTCTGCATTTCTAGATAGAAAACAAATCTCATTTACGGTTTAGCATTTTAAAGAAATGAAAACATTAAGACCTGAGCCTAGTTTGAAAACTGCAGCAAGACCAATGCAGGACTGAGCTAAGGAGCTGACCCATATACCAAAAAATAGGATCTAAAATTAAACAGGAAAATGTACATCATTATTTTAACTTAGCCCAAAGTTGCACAGCTAAATCTCTGCGCAGCAAACTGAAAAGTTATCTGTACATTGCAGATTATTATGCACTCAGTGAACACACATTTAAATCATTTTTTGCTGTTAGTAGTATTGAATTTTTCATGCATTTTAAAGTTGAATAAATGGTAAGGAAAATAATTCAATAGGTCAGCCATTTCATTAACTTTAGAATTAAACAACCAAATCTTCCAAGCAGAATAAAAAAGCTTTTTTTTGGGGGGTGGGGGGGTGGGGCTTTGCTTGTGAGCCTATGGACTTGTCCAGGACAGCAGAGCCCTCTGAAAAGCCTTCTCAGTTTGCCAGAAGCACCATAGTGCTGGAAATCTGGGGCTGCACAACTTACATTCCCCATTGAAATTGTGCTTATTTCCCACCTAACACTTTACCTTTTGGACAGACTTACACCTGTGTCCAAGGCTCCTTGTTCCCAAAGGCTAAGATATGCCTTGCTTGGCTTTAATTTTGCTTTTATTTCTGATTACACACTGAGTATCAACACAGTTTAACAATTTTACAAGCCTACATACATTAGGACCAGGATAGTGTCTAGAATAGTTTCCACACATTTATAAATTACCTGCCTGCAATGATCTAACACCACTTAAAGTTTCTTTCAGAAATTTCCTACTGTTAACAAGCATGAGATCCTTCTTTCCTTGATGTCAGTGGCGAAATACTGCAATGAAGCCACTGTCTCACTTAGACATGCAGTATTCCAGTAAAATAGGGATTACACTGCATTGCAGAACTGAAAAGGATGGGCACAGTTAAGATGAATGCTGGAGTGAAAGCTGACTGTGTAAAAATACCATTTTCTTATTCAGCAGTCCTACCTTACAAATACATTCAATCTTACAGCCGCTTATTTTTATGGCTAAAAATAAAATAAAATTAAAAAGTGAGGTTTTTTTTTATTTTTAATTTCAGAGATGGCACATCATGCAGAGAGCAAGCAGATCTGGTTTCTATTGTTTCTCACTCCTGTGATTTCATCACCAACCTCACCAAAGTCTGTCTTCCTCTCAAAGCCACAAATGTTTTCACTTCAGCTTTCATTGGGGAAGAAAATGCGCAAATCCGATGACTGCAGAAGAAACTCTGAATTATCATATTGCAGAAGGGGAAAAACAAAACCCCCACACATTCTTTTTTTTTTTTTTTTTTTTTTTGTGTGTGTGTGTGTGTGATATTCGAAGCCCTAAGTTTGGCTAGCTTCTAATTATCCATAAAATTGCAAAGGACAAACGAGTTTCCAATTCTACACGTAGTAGTGAGACAAGCTGGAGCACCCCTACTGAAAAGGTTGATGGCAGCATTTTTAATATCATGTAGAAGTGAGAAAGACAGCCTTCCAGACACTAACTTAGACTCACAGTCAACATGCTCGCTGTGCTCAGGAGAAACTTTTTATTTCCAAATCTCACGGTTCTTACCTTGTGCTCCCTAAGACACAATGAATGTAACACCTTGCTGCCCTTCAATAAATCTTCAGTGTTTCACAGCATTATGTTCTTTCACTTAGGAAAAAAGGAATTTATAATCTCTCGGGGATGCAAAAAACTCAACCTTGGACACAACCCAAGTGTAATCAGTGACTAAAAGCAAAATCCACATGCAAAAATGAATGAGAAAATTTGTGTGGCAGTAGACATTCAAGGTTGTGTGGTAGGAGACACCCAAGGTCAGGCTGGAGGGCCTCTGAGCACCCTGATCATCTGTAGGTGTCCCTGTTCATTGCAGGGGAGTTGGACCAGATGACCTTTAAAGGTCTCTTTCAACTCAAACTCTCTGATTCTATGATTTTTCCCTGGCTGTGCTCTGTGCATCTGCAAAAGACACTTTTGTTGGCATTAACTCTTTTCTCCTAACCCACTGATGTGGCGTGAAGAACCGAGGCAGATCTGAGACAAGCTGAGCCCGACCTGCAGTTCTGATCTCTCTCCTTCCTCTTGACCCTACAGGAACCTCTCCCAAGCTGCTAGCATCAGTGGTTAGCAGGAACCACAGATGAGTTCACCCAAGTCACAACACCAGGGATGTACTAGTATAAGATGAACATGATGGGATACTCAAAAGCCACTCTTGATCCTGTAACACTGTCAACACCCTGCTTCTAGTCTGCTTTGTATACCCCCGTGTTTTACTACAGCAGAAGCCTACAAGAAGGTAAAGCAGCTCAGGTCTTGAGAAGAACGATGCCAATGCGGAACGAAAGGAACTGGGTGTATCCAATATTGCACCATTTGTCCTTGCATCTGAGGCATCAAGAACTTCTATCACTCTACGGCACTGTACAAGAGAAGACAGAGCCGAGCAGGATGAAATGCAAAGGGATATAAACTGAACATCAAATGAGTTTGATCCCCACTTGCCCTGGCTGTGAAGTACATATGCTCAAACGTGGCCTCCTGCTTCAACAAATAAATAAGAGAGGGGCTGAGCAATGTGGTTTAAAAAGAAAATAATATGACAGTATGTTTTATTTCACAACATGCTAGAAAATGATTAAAGAAATGTGAAGAAGAGTAAAAGATTTTCTCTTTTAGCTTTACTTTCAAATACAGTCATACAACAGAACCACTCTGATGTGCTGCTGCATGTATCACTTCTATGCCTATTACCCAGCTTCTTAGAAAAATGAAATCCAAGCCTACACATTCTACCTTAGAGCAGCAGCACAGATCTCATATAGTGAAAGCTTATGAATGGTAAAGCAGGAATTTAGAGCAGTGAAAACACAGTCCAAGCTTAGGGGTTTATTCCCCTCTTATTGCTTTTATATAGTTTCAGCACTCATGAAAATTACGTAGAAGCATTAAGAGTCAAATAGACTCCTGTGAAATGAGCTCACAAACGAAATTAAGAGAGGGAGAGAGCAGTGAATAACTGAATCCTCTGAGCTGGAAGAATGTCATGCCGGCATGCTGCAGGAGCATATACAACCTGTGCTACTGCGCACCCACTTTTCTGTGGGCCTGTGTGATTTATGAACCTGGCAGCAATGCCATACCTACCCACAGGCTCTTCCTATCCTCCCTCCCAACCCATCAGCATGCTTCCACAGAGAACTGCCAAGGAGACTGACACAATGCAAATGCAGTGGTTTGGCTGCCTTTCAACCTTCTATATACCCCGGAGACAGAAGGATTACATATTATTAGCAATTATGAAATTTAATCCTCTATACTACATTGCATATGATCAAGCTTTATTATACTCTAGTGAGTCTTACCATAGTATGAACATCAGATTATAAACCTATTTTTTTAATACATTGACTTTAATTTTATATATGTAACTTTCTCTGTTGCAGTGTGGTCACTTCATTCCACAATGCTGATAGAGTGTGGCCCTGAATCACTGCAGAGCACTGGCAGAGCATAGGAGGGAAAAAAACAAGAATTCAACTTCTCTTTCCTATTTTCTTTTTAACAAAGGAAAATTTGAAGCACATGTGGATTAACTGATACTATTACGGCTGCAGATGCAACCTGAAATACTAATAGGAGTGAAAAACACATCTCTAAAATCCTAATGCCATTCACAAAATCACCCTGGCCTTCCACATGGTATCCCCACAATTAGAAGAGAAAAAATAAGTAAGAATCATCAAAATGTCCATGCTGTGGGCAGTTTGGCCAGGCACTATAAGGTGCAGTTTGCAGACACCACTCTGCCCACTTAAAACTCGATGTTCCACTGTTTTCTTATACTGGTCTTTGCTCTCATAAACTATGAAACATAGAGAAATCATAGCACTTGTTCTCATGGACCACTGCCTTAAGTGAGACATGATTATAGTTAACGAAATGACACTGCACTGGCTGACTGCAAATGTAAAAGATAACCAACCACCATCTTTACAGCAATATGTACCCTTTGCTCAGTCAAGCATTACCAAACCTTAATCCTTGTAAAACAGTAAAATATTTGATTAAAAGAGACGAGAAAGCAAAAATAATTCTCAATGTAATGACCATTACACATAGCTCTACTCTGCCTCCCCATTCTGGGAGGAAGCCATATTTATGCAGCAGCTTTCCCCACCCCTAACCAGCAACACAAACACTGAGGAGTCCACTCCCATGAACCATAACGCTCAGTTCTAACGCTCTGTTCTGCAGGACAGGCTTTTGCCCCATGGAGAAGATGTGATTTGCACTGATTGCCTCCTCAAGCCTTCCCCTGCCCCAGACCACAACTACTCTCTGTACATTCCTCCCTCATATTATCTCCAGCTTCCCCAGTCCTCATAGTAATCCCAGCATTGCACCATGGCTCTGCTTCTCCTTACCTCCCATTTTTCCCAGCCCCAGCACTGCGAGATGGATATTAAAAGGGTTCCTTCTATCCACCTGTATGAAAGTTGGAGGAACTTAGTACCTTTGAAATCAACCATTCTTCCAGTTAAGTGGCTAATTGGTTCAAGAGTTCAGAAGACTGACAGCACAAATACAAATACATACTTCCTTAAGTTAAAAAAGTATTCCTCAAAAGGAAATAAGTAAATCAGTGATCAAAAATTCTAAAATGCATGTCTTTTAATAGTAATTATAGCTGAGAGCAAGAACAGCAAATCTTGTTTCCTACATAACTGCATACAGAATAATTATTTAATCATCTTCTGCCTCAAAAAATAAAAGGGATATGATACCCTTAACACTATTTTGCTACAAACAGAAAAGTTAAAGCACTTCAAATTTAGATTAAATTCTGTACTTCCGTAGTGAAAAACAATGCAGTGAAACAAATCTAGGCTGTGCATACATGCCTACAGAATGACATGATGTTCATACGGAATGAATGTAATTCTACTCATCACAGAACAGTGATTAATTAAGCAATGGTGCTAAGTGATTTCTCTTACTTGATCATACAAAACCCCAACTCCTACACACTGCTCATCTCACAAAGACTGGAAGGAGAGGTCTGCTGCTTAGGACAAGCAAGTGTGAGATGGACTTTGAAGTTTATAGCACACCAATATGATCATATTAAAGTGTTTCAAAATCAGAAACTATCATTTTGATCAAAATAGTCATACAGGAAATTTACCATTCAGAGAAGAACCAAGTAGTGATCCTAACTCAATAATGAAGTATTTATATAATAATGCTCAAATGATGAAAACACCAGGCAGGCAAACAATGTCCTCCATCAGGGAGACTCATTATCGTGACTGGGGAATTTTAAACAGCAGTAAAATGCATCACACGAAGCCTACTAAATCTGAGGAGCTAAGGCAAATCTGTAGTCCAGGTTAGAATGCCTTTACGGGACAACAGCGATCCAATAACTCCTTAGATGCTCCCACTGCCAAAGCAGGCTGGACAGCCGCACACCGATCTCTCATCACCTGCCATTATGCTCTGGCATATGAGGTGAAACTTTTGGAAGTGTGGACAAAGATAAGATGACAGGCAGAGACCAATTCTGGATGCACAAGCTTCCTTGAAATACCACTTTCACTTCACAGGACATGAAAACCTCATAAAGAAATATACATTCACTTCCTCTAAGTTCAAGTCAAGAGGAACCAGATAGCACTTCATATTCTGAAAGCCTGCAGTGACTGCAAATACCTTCTCCTTCTGATGATTCACAGAAGAGTGCCATTCTCATGTGTCCTTTTGACTCATACTGAAGCCTAATTACTGCTCTTTTATTACTGCACCCATTTTCTCACATCTGTCCTTTGTTTTCCTTTTATTTCTTTTAATCTTCACAATTTATAGATATAGCTTTCTAACTTTTATTCTTTTTTAACTCTCTTGTGCTTTGGCACTACTTCTCTTTCCTTCAACTTTTCAGGAAGCCAAACACTGTGAAAGTGTTATTTTGCCTCTTTTTATTTAATCTGTTCAATTCTGCTGCAATGAAAGCCGAGGGATCAGGAATACTTTAGTTGTTAAGATACTGCCCGAGCCTGCAGCTATTTACTTATGAACTGATTATGTGAATGACTGTGTTTGAAGTCATTAGAGGTCTAAGGGAAAATGTCATGTAGGTTATAATATAAAAGCTGGAAATAACAGCTGTTTTTCAAGCAGCAGCACAATACACTACCCACAGCTGCAAATCCCTGTTAGTGCAGGTGTTGAGGCAGACTGAGATCAATCTCTGTCTCATTTTTGTCTGCCCATTGCCTGTGGCTTGTAGGCCAACCTTTCTCTCCATCAGATTGATAACTACTGCCTTAATTTTGTTTAAATAAAGCAGGATGCCGCTTTGAAACAAACGAATGAACAACAAACAAATATAACAGCAAAAATGCATCAAACCAACAACGCTGAAAAAAAGGCCTACCAAATGTGAATGATCAAGAGAAAAGGTCCAGGTTTGCTCTAAAAACAGTTACATATGTGATGTATTATTGCACTGTGAAGAGGAAAGATGTTTCAGCAATTGAGGCAAGGCTGATTTGAATCATACTAAAACCATGATCAGCTATACTACATTCAGTCACCTGGCTTCTCGTCAGTCGCTAAGTTTAACATGACGGCAAAAATACTGCTTCCAGCACTCAAGCGTGGTCTTCCAAGATCCAAGATGTGGTTGATACATCTCACAGAACAGATAGGAGTTCTGGAGAAGAAGCTGAAAGTGTTACGTGGTTGGACTGTGCAAGAGTAACCTGACCTGAAGGGAGTATTAATAATGTGAGGAGTCCACAAGGACAGTGTACCTCCTTCTCCCAAATACCAACAGAACTGGATAAAATGAATGGCAGTGACATTTCTGACCATGGATGACAAAGCACCTAGCACCACCCAGCCAGCTGCTGTGCCAGAAGTGGAAGCAGGTGGCATTAGCATTTGCCCTGAAGGCAACTCTGACCATTCTGAATCTCAGACGCCTGTGAGAGAGGAGGATGCAGAGCGGCCTGCAGACCACCTGCTGTCTTCTTGGAGGCAGAGCCGAGATGGCATTGGGCCACTGGGACCGAGCCAGCTCCTGCCCTGCTGACTGACAGGTTTGGTCTTGATCCCTGGAGGAAAACGTATTGTTGCTGCGAAAGGCCAAAAAAAAATGTATGAATGGGCAATTTAGGGAAATAACTTCTTATAAATCCCCCTTTTTCATTAACACTTTGCTTCCCATTCTGTTTTACAGCATACTCGTTTTAAGACTGCTCCCTAAATGATACTGATTCTGCTGCTTTTCTAAACAACTGGACATTCTTAATTAAGCACTTTGTCTACACACAGCAGAAGGAAATATTCGAATCTACTGATTATATTTTTTTCTGTGGCACAGAGCATATAAGAATAGGTGATTTCAATAATCTTTATTACTGCTACAGTCTATATTAATACATTTTGTATAAATCATTGCCTCTACTATCAACTCAGCTACTGCTCCTGCAAATAAAGCAATACCTTGTTACCTAGCAACTGAGCAAGTCGCTGCCACATTGAAAAAAAAAAAAAAAGAAAAAAAAGGAAAAAAAGGAAAGAAAAAAGAAAACATGCATTTATATACCTCCTGGTTTCACGTTGAGAGAACATCCATAAAGAACAAAGAATAATCTACTCAAATTCCCTAAAATTCAATACCGAAATAAAAGATTTGATCCTCCACATTTCATAAGCATCCTCAGAAGGTACGTCTAGATTAAACATGCATTACTTCTTACTGACAATGCAATGTTCTTGCTATGCATTTCTTGGAATATTTTATTAATGCATATGTAAGTACAAAGGCATTACATATATAAGTCATGGCAGGCTATTAATGCTACATCTGATCTGTATTAGAATAGGAATAGCTATCACAGGGCTTTTTTTAAAGTCCACTTGCTTATGCTAAATCAGTTCCTTTCCTGTTTAACATAGCAATGCACAGCAGCACCTTTTCCTGGTGCAATGTCTCTTTTTAGGATTCTGTCATTTGTACAAATTTGCCCTTATGTACTACAAAACCCACCTCTTCGTTGTTTTATATTTCACGTCTGTTTCTGACAGGTTGCCAACACAGTGTTGGTCAAATATGAGCAATGGGAACTCAGCAGTACTACTCATGAGGATGAGCTACTGCCCAGAGCGACATGAAGATTCTACAGCAGCCTCTGAACCCTCGAGTTATTCACACGTCTCCGGTTCATGCTCTATCCCAAACTGAGAAACACAGAAGAATTCATGGTCCTATGACTGCACAGTATGAAGACATACCCTTCACTATAGCAAGAACTGCCAAGAAGCTTCTGAAGTAGAGAGAATATGAAGCCACAACAATTGCTGTCCTGAAGGCCTACAGTTTCATTAGTAGGCGACTGTGCTATCATTAAGTACTGTCTAGGTCACCACACTCCCTCCAAATCCAACATGAGACACATCTGAAGACACTGAAGGTTGCTCTCCCACATTTCACTTCAGAGTTCTGAGCCCATCACTGATTACTACGGCTAATCAAAAATGAGATAATCTCTAAACACAAACAGTGATACAATGCAATATTCTGAATGCTGCTCCTGACAGCACCTCCTGTAGTAAACGTATTCCTGAAACATATTGTTAATGTCCTCCCGAAACTTTTTAGAAGTCACCTATGTCTTACAATACAAGGATATTGGCTGAGTTAATCATAACACAGAAGTATACTCTATCTATATCATGCTGTCTTGAACATCTGCTGCTGTTGTAATCCTTGTTAATTCATACCAAGAATATACAGAAAATGATACACCTGAACCCAAAGACACCTCATCTTGCGTGGCCCTTACAATTATCTCCGAGCACTATGTACCACTTAAAAGTCTTCTGAAGCTTTTGCTACAGATTTTGCTCATTTTTGAATGTTCTTATAGCCTTTAGCAAGTAGGTAAAATGGTTCACCTCCTAAAGCAATGGGTGGATTTCTGTGGGTGAAGATGATTTATTGGCTGGTCTGGTGTGTAGAAGTCTCTTTCAATAAAAATTTTAGAAGTAAGGAAAACACTACAATGTATACATCCTACAAGGATAAAGCAAACATCAGAGACCATACCCTACAGGCTTTGCCTGATGAAGTCTGTGCATACTGTTTCTCTCTGGAACACAGTCTTCGGTGACAGATGGCACAACCACTACCTACAGATGGCTCAAACAGGGGCTCTGTAGCTTTGATAAATACTGCAATCAACGCCTAGGATAGGTATGGTTCAGGCAGCAGAGCAAACACAGGGAATAAATCCCTGAAAAACTTCTTAACTGGAGAATAATCACACACATAGTATTATCCTAAACAGACAGATGAAAGTCGTGGGCTCTTACTGAGCTGACAGAGATTCAGGACTACTTGAAAAGAGGTCAACAGTTTAGGATGAAAGTGTTTGAAATTAGCCTCACTCAATTTCTTATCTACTTCATCCAGAACACCATTTCCACTTTCATCGTGGACCAAGCATTCCTGGTAGAAGTATTCTTGCTTTCCAGTAGGATTTGTTATACTTTGAAGGAGCAATCAGCCCTATCACTGACAGAGTCTTGGTTTGGTAGGTAGAAAACATCCTTCCGTCAGACGGATGATTCACTACAGTGAGCAGAAGCATTTGAATCACTACTCTGAGAAAATCAAAACTCACGGACTGAAAGTGGGGCTGTTCATAGCAGACTAGCATAATCTTTTCTAATCTTCTATAGAGATGTGGGAATAAGAGCAACGGGAGTGATCTTACACAGGACCATTTGCTTTGGTTGAACATACATCTCAGAGACCCTGCTGTCTCACTCCCCATGGCTGAATAAAAACAGATATTCACTTTGCAATGTCTTTCATAGCAACAGAGGACAAATGATGGGCACATTTAATACCTGCCTTCAGCCACCCAAACTCCATGCCATTAGGGCAAAAGTCTTCTACCAAATATCATCTACCAGAATGTTCTCATTGACTAAGTGCTGCAGTGCTATAGACACATATACAATACAAAACACAAAAGCTCCAGAGATGTTCAGATGTTCTCTCAAATAGTAGGAACACTGCATTTCAAGTTGATGTCGAACACAGCAGGGATGCTCTCTGACAAAACCAATTTGCCCTCTGCCCCTATATACATACTTCCTGTTAAGTAGGTGGTCTTTACATACCCAAGACAAACATGCAAAGGTATAAACATCCCTCCCAGGTACATTACATAAGGTGGATCACAGCTCCATTCGGAATCCTTGGGCTGTACGGTAATATAGATAAGTTTGCCAATCCAAATCCAAATCCAAAGTATAAAAATATCTTTGCTGAATGCTCTAAAGTGGAGCTCTGTGATTCGTGTTTCCCAGGAAGTGAAACAATTCCATCCCAATATTAACATGAAATATATGTTTCAAAGTAGCCCTACCAAAATCTGAATTTATACATGCCTATTGGATTCTCAACTGTGGAAGAAGACACCAGAACAGAAATAGACCCAATAATCACCTAAACCACCATTACAGTGCAATTACTGGAATATCTAGAACCCTTCCTGCAGACCTGAAGTTTCTATTTCCTTCAGCCATCACCATTTTTTCTTTTCCAGAATGCAGGCAACAGTAAAATTGCCTCTTTTCAACTACTTATGTCTGCAATGTAATGAGCCGACTGTCCCGAGCTTCCAAGTTTTATAGCCTGAAAATGTATTGTAGAATTAGGAGGGAGCCCACTTTGTCAGAACTTCAAGAAGCAGAAAAGCCTGTACAAAAATGTTTCACTTTGATGAACAACCACAAATCTTACCCCTTTTCATATTACAGCAAATCACAATTGACATTTTTCTTTTTGAGGAAGTGCTGCGTAGAAAAGGGAGACAGAGACTGCTATAGTGTCAATGTAATTTCTGAATGCATCACACCATCTTTTGTAATATGTCAAAAGCATAAACAAAAACACTCCATGTGTCATAGTCTACAAAAGATATCAGGTTTTATAGCATAATAAAGCATGACAGCTCTCTTAACGCTGCTGATAATTCAGTAATTATGCAAATACCTCCAAATATGGCTTCAGAGATTCACACACATTTGTTAACCAAAGTCAGATTGCTCCATGTGTGAACACAGCAACATAGAAACCTTTACTTCAAACTTGGGTTTGCCAGTTTTCAGACTGCTGGACTAGATACTCTGCTCACTGCAGCACTATGTGACAAAAAACAACTTGAAGTTATAGTTCTGATCCCCGTACTGCTCAGTTCAAGTCTGTAGGATGTGGAGATGCCTCAGGGCTGAGCTAAGCTTCAGCCACCCACTCCCTCCCACAGGCAGGGAGATGCGTACCATGGTCTCTACAGGGCCCCATGCTGAGGTGGGGAAAACAGGAATGACAAGAATGGTGGGAAGCTGAATGGTGGGATCTGCCCTGGGGATGGAAACCATCAGCCATGGGGATTCTCCACACGCACTCCACTGGGGAAGCTCTTTGGAGATGGTAAGTGTGACTGTTTACTTGCCATTACCACCTCTCCTGGAGAACCTGACTTGTAAGGATTACATTCCTAATAATTTCAGGGATGTTTACTAGTCTTTAATTGGCCCCCTCACCCTCTTAGTTATGTCATCACCACATCAGGATCAACATAACAGGGTTTTAACCAGAACAGGTTGTGGTAGCTGAAATTCTAAAAATAAGGTTTTTATAAATGTGACACATCAGCCCCTAGCAGTAGGAACAACGGCAGATATAGCTTCTGTATAATGCATGAACATGGGATTACTTCCATGAATCAACAGTTTTCCATTAAACTATAAAATCATCACCATATACCGATAACTAAAAGTGAGGATTGTACCTTCATGTATAATGAGATTATGAAGGTCAAATAAAAATCCCATTACTTACATTACATAACTCAAAATAGGGTGCGTATCTATGTAAGAACATGGAAGGAAGACTGTCATTTTGTACTAATTCACTTGTAAAATTCGGATTGTTTCTTTTACAGTAATTCTGTTCTAAACAGTTTTTGCACAGGAAATTTCCTTAAACAAAGTTCCTATGCCATAAGGCAAGAAAAACATTTTTTAAAACAAATTCTGTGCTATGCTCTGCAGATACAAAGAGGCTGTTCTCTTGCAAAAGTCCTAGAACAGATCAACCAACCCCAGGCACCACAGAGCAGCAATCTGGGGAATCACTTCTCAGTGAAACCAAGCCACTGTCCTCCGCTACTGTGGGCTGATGGCTATGGGGTAATGACAAGTCCTCAGGTACTGCCCATGTGCAACAGCACTGCACCATACAAAGAGTCAGCAGAAGAGGCAGCTTCTGCTCCCTTGTAAGAATAACTAGTTAATGTCATGCTTAGAAATACCGAAGCTTCCCAACTTTTTATTGACTAGAGCAGTCTTCCGTGCATACAATAAAAAAAGCATCACCTAAATGCAGTCAAGTATATAAACAGGAATAATGATTATCTTGGGGGATATGTCTTACTCTCCAGCTTATGCTTCACATTGCCTTTATTTCTAATGAACGTTACCAATACTCTGATTGCAGTAGTCCTACAGCACTGTCACTAATATGAAGACCAAAGGATTTCAACAAAATTTTCAATCTATAAAGGTCACTTGTTTGTAATATACAGTAGAACATGGCGTATCTAATGAAAGATAGTTCAAAAGGGAAAACAAACACTCTACAGCCAAACTTTCCAGATTAAGACTGCCTTAGTAGTTTCCTATTTCTAGAACCAGGCATTTACTGAGATGAATATCAACTATAGTAATGCTTCCTCTGAAGGCACCTCTCCCTTTGAAAATCACATTGAATTTATAAAGTTTAGAGCCCAATTTTTAGGCAACAAAGATAGAAAATACTAGCCTTGAGCTCTCCTGTTCAGCATTTCATTTGCTCAGATGTTCTAGCCAATTAACTAGACAAAGCCAATGAATAAAGAAGTAAATAAAATCACATCACTAGACATCATCTTTAGCAAGACTCTATGGGGCTTCTATCAGTTTTCGTGTTCTCATACTAGACAAAGCAATAGAGTTTGATTTTTATTGTTCTTACTGCTTGTCCTTCTTCCCAGTTTGATACCAAGATTACTCCTCACTAAATACATGGGACACAGTCTTCAGCCTGTGCACTCAATAAAATCGATGACAGGATGGCAATTTACACCAACTGAGAACCTTGTTTGAAATCTCCAAATGCAGCCCCTTGGAGCAGATTATGCTTTTCTGCCCTATGGCTCCCTGTGCATATCATCACTGTACACCTACTGCTTGGTCCCAAATAGCTCTGTAAAGGCTACAGCAAGTCTCCAAAAGGGAGAAGGAACAGGCATAGAAAATAATAGAGCTGGTATAGGTATATTTTATTTACATCAACCCCAACAATATCCCGCACCAGTTGCAGGTGGTGGTAATACATACAAAATGATCAGGATGTGGACAGCACTAAACAAGTATTGTCTGTGATCATGACCAAGGCACACACAAAGTATTTGAAGGACAAGTACAGAGCTATCTAGTGGTGTGCTGAGATGGTTGGGCTCAGACAGTGGTTTGGATGCACTGAAGTCATGGCACCAAACAGTGACCCCAAAACCAGAGACACAGCAGACTCAGTATCTTGTGCAGGCAAAAGCCTCCTAATAACCATAATGTCCAAGCAGAAAATGATAGCTGTGCTATTTCATACTCTTACTATGCTTTCACGCTTAAAGAAGTGCAGTGCAGATGTGTTCAGACAACATTACTGCCATTCTGCATAGGTACGTAAAACTCGGATGAAAAGTCAATCAATTAAACTGAAAGGCAGTGGAGAAACCCCTAGAAAAAAGGTTAGTGACTCAGGCCTTCAAACTTGAGGGCATCTCTTAAACCTTGTATTTTAAAAGTTTTAAAAGAAGGTAAGGGTCAGAAGTCTCATTATAATGTGCCTTCTGCAGAGCCAATCTTTGCTTCCAAGATACCTCAGCTGGGCATAATGTGGATTAGGATTGAGAAGTACTTGCACAGATCTATGAAAAACTTTGAGGTCTTGTTTCTTGTTACTGCTACGAGAAGGAACAACGTCTGTTTTTTTAAATAAAAATAATAACTTGCATTCAGCTTTGTAACAGCTTCAGAGAAAATACAAATGAATCACACAATATTTCCCCTAGGTTTTGATGAAGTATTTTTCTCTGTGACAACTCACTCCAATATTCACTTACCTCTGTAGTGGTGTATAAATATTAGTACACAGTGTTGAAGTTCTATGTATTTTTATCATATAATAATAATGCAGGTGTTTCACAAACCAAATGGGAGCTCATTAATAATGACTTTGCAAGGTGACTGCATGATTAACAAAGTAACATTTTTTCTGCATTTTAGAGCTAACTCTGAAATCATACTTCAGAAATAAAAGCAGTAACAAAGCACAACAATGGTACAACTGAAATTTGTTATAGGATTCTCAAGGATATGTTCAGTCAGTCATTGCTCACCTTGAATTAAGTATTTTAACCATTTTCCACCTAGCAAATACCCATTGTATTTACTTATGTAATAAGTGCCATTATCTACGACTTTATAAAACAGAAAATTCCTAAATTATTTCAACAAGCACCTTTTTAATGAATCCATTTAAAATGAGAGCTGTCATACCAACTTCAGTGGGGCAAAACGATGCCTAGAACAGTCAGAAGAGCATGCATTATAGCTGTATAAGTTCTATAATTATAGCTACTCGTAATATACATCCACATACATTTTTGTATGATATGATATATCTTGAAAAACACTGAAATTGACTTTGCATTTTCCTATATTTGGGGTAATTGCATCCAACCATTCTCACGGCCTACCAATTTACCAGCATTTTTTACAGTCAGTCATGATGCTTAGAAAGATATTACATGCAACTCAGTTTTCTTCCCTGCACAGATACATGACGAAGAAATAAACAATCTTCAGTGTACCACTGGTAAAAGAACTACACTCAATGAAATCTTTATTTCATTGAAATGAAATTCAATGAAAGCTTTATTTCATTGAGCAACAGACTGGCCAGGAAGGCACACCTAGCAGTGCTGAAGTCAAGAGGATCAGTCAACTAAATGAAGAAGCTACATGATTATCCACAGTCAGAGAAGCAAAACAAGTGTTTATCACCTTCAAGTTTCATCACACATTAAAGTACTAAAAAAACTAAACAATTACACCCCTCTGTAGAGAAGTACTTTCTAGAAAAAGTACTCCAGAAATAAAACAATGGGCTAAAATCCCCTGTCAAAAGGCAAAACTCCCTGCTGGCTTCATTTGCTATTACTGCAGATACCATTAAATTTACCTTTTTTACAGTATTACAACTTAAAATGTTCTAAACAACAGAAAAAACTGTTTAGATCTTTGCTGACTGCAGGAACCAGGGACAGAATGAAGAACAAACCAATTACGCGTAACAAACCTCAGACAAGTCACTTAGTATTTCCTACACCAAAAAGCTGTAAAAACATCAGACGTACATTTCTGGCATTGCTGATAATCAGCGAGCGTGTGGGTACATTTAGAAGAAACAGGATGGTTGCAATTACTTAGTTCTGGACTACCTGCATTTTCCAATTGGTTTTCCCAGAGGAAAATGGCCCTTTTTGGTAGCAGTGATCGCACAGTAGGGATCTTGGGAATAAGTCAACTGTCTACAGGGGGAAAAAAGTACAAACCTTAAACCACTAAACCACTCACAAAGCAAAAACGTCCCAGTGCTGAACACCACTTTATAATATGTACTAAGTGCCCCCACGTGTCAGAGAAGCAAAGCTAGAGTCTCTGGAAGACCTTTAGAGCTACTGTCCTTGCTCACTGCATCTCCTCTTAGTCAAGCTGTTTCAGCCATTTGACTTTAATCTGATCTCACTTCTCATATGCTGGAATCTGAGCCCTAACAAAAGGGAAACGGAGGTCCAGGTATCATTATGACAGTGTAACACAGCAGCCTGCACACTGCTGAAGTTTCTCTACAAGTATGGCAGATATTGCCCATCACGAAACCCCACAGGAACGGGCCAGGCAAGGACTAGGCAGACATTAGGCATCTTTAAGAAAGACATCACAGAACTCTCCGAGATGCTCTTCAACCAACTGAGTTAGAAATAACTCACTACAAGGAAATTGAAGGTAGGAATCGAGGAATGGAAGAACACCAGAGGTGGTCTTGGTTGAGTTTTTTCTGTGCTTACAGTGTTTCCATGACAATGAGAACAGCCTCCATTCTCTGATCGTAGGCTGATGTCCAGAAGGTGTGCCAGAACCTCTCAACACCACTATTCTTTTTTTCTGAGGAAGAAAGGCTATAGCTCTCAAACAGCGTACCTTTGGCTACGGATTGCTGTGCTCTTTTATCACCACTCCGTTACTCAGGGCACAATGACCGTTACCTGCAGCTAATGTGAAGTTGGGTACAGACACCAACTGCAACGTGGCAAGACACTTCACTCTGGTGAAATTGGTGAGGGAGGACAAACGTCAACTATGCTCAAGCTGATGAGAGGGTATTAAACCCAAACTAATGTGGGTTTTTTTTGTTTGCTTTTTAATGAAAGATATTTAGAGAGGGGAAGAGACATTCCCTAGTTTACTGAAGGACCTTCAGAAAAACTGTTTTGGTCCCAAGCACATCAACAGAAAGTCAGGAAATAAACAACACAGATCTCTTCTTCCCCCAGACTACTGCCTCTGTGTCAGAAGCAAAATGACCACTGAAATTCCCCAACAACTCTGCACTGTCTCCACACATAAACCAAGACGACCTTTGAGAGGTCAAGGTTCAAATAACAGAACAGACCAACAGCATATGGAACAAAACTGCTGAGAATAGGATACATGAAGATTTTGAATATATGGTTTTTGAATCTCAGCACTCAAGAATACTCAAGTTAACTTGCTCAAACACTACAGAACTTACCGTGTGTCTCCTAGCTCTTCTCTTCAAAGGAAAAAAATACACTAAGACTGCGCATAGAGGCAGCAGCCAAACTGACAAGGAAATGTTTTCCCTAGCTTGATTACCTCATCAAAGCCAGGTTTACCTACATCGTAACCCTTTGATACTCGGAACCAAGACTACCGCCTCGGAGACAAGCTGGCGTAGTTGGCACATGGACTAAAAGATCAAATACAAGCAGCACTCTGCTATTGCCTACACAAAAATTGCATCAGATTGTGAAGAGAGCCAGGCTGGTACAATTTCATGAAGGTGTTATTCTCCAGAATTTGACTGTGATTTCTTAAAAATAAGCCTGCAGCTCAAACAACTGTGAAAACAACATTGGAAATGTGAACTAGTGTGAACCAACATTTTCTCAAATGTGCAAGTAATTCCATATCATTACCTCTCAGAGTAGAAATTGACTGATCCATCCCAACGACTGCTGATTTCAAAGGCTAACATAAATTTTCAACATTTAGTAAGTAAAGCACTGCGACCATATGATGACTAGGAGAAAGGTCCGGTCTTAGAGAACAGAGAACACTGCCTTACGTAGCACAAAATCATTAAGACTGGGAAAGACCTTTAAGATCACCTGGTCCAACTGTCAAACTGCCTGACAAACGAATAGAGACTGAACCCAGAGCTGTACCATTTGCTCATTTCTGTTCTCATTTCCAGTCTCCACGCACAGCCAAGTCTTTTGGGATTAAGAGTCAAGAGATCTTAAGTCCAATGCTTGGCAGTTTTTCAGTCCGCTCAAATCAAAGTGGAAGTTTCCCATTAACCATTACGCCTATCACTAACGTTTGATAAATAAATACAAAGGTCCTTACCAAAATGCCAGCCGTTCACTGTTACAAGAAAGCACAATCTGTACCCTCTCGATTGCTGGAAATAAATACAAATAACCATTGTCAACATGGATCACTTCTACATTAAAATACATCTTACTCTTGGAATGCAGGGCAAATCCTGGCTGATCTGGGTCACAGCTCCTTCCTCAAGTTCCTCAGCAGCAAAACTCTCACCCAGAGCCGATTTCCCTCCGTTTCTGCTTAGTTCACTGCAGCCTCAGAGATGGTAGTAGCTTCATCGACAGCTCTGTTGCTATTTTTCCCATCTCCCGCCCTCCCTTTTTAACTCCATGTGCTCAATTCCACACAGAAGAGTTGTTTCCCCCTCTCCCTTCCTTCCAAGATGTTCCAAGAGAAAGAGCACCAAGCTTTCTGAATTGGTTTCAGGGTACTTACTGGATTTAAATGCCTTCAAAGTACAATAATAGGCAAAGTATATTTTCGTTTGCCTTCCTACTGGATGCATTTCTCTCTTCCTGACTATGCTATCTCCTTTCTCTGAATAAAATTCAGAACTTCTCTTTCTTTACAGAAAGAAGCAGAGTTTGCCTCAAATTCTCACCATTCTAAGCTGCCAACCACCGGCACAAATTCTTGAAGCAGAACTTCCCAGGTGCACAGGGCAAGGGAGGGTCTGTGGGCGACCGCATGACCGCAGCTGATACTACTACTCTTAAAAAAAGAAAGGGGACGGAGTTCTTAGCTAACAAGCGTTGCTAGATCCAGAGTCATTGGCTAAAATCACTTACACTCCATGCTTTTCACAGTATATACAGAGATTTTCAGGATACCATCCGGACGGAGTTTTACCCACACAGTAATTATCACACCGCGGGATCGAGGTTTCCTACCTGGCAAACAACTATCAACTCGGACTCGTATTTTATTTATGAGAAAGCCCCTATTATCACACGACTGGATCTTATTCTACAGGTTCCTTTTTTAGCAGGTTGTTACATTTTACATTTAGGCATGTAGAGAAGATGACAGCTTGATTCTCGATACGTACAGAAAGAAGTTATTACCCGTCACGTCAGGGTCTACTCCAGCACTACTTTGTGCCTCGCTAATGGCAGAAGTTGAACTGCTCTCTAAGGGCCCCCTCCCATACGCTACCACTAACCCGGCCACGGACGGACAACACAGCTCTCCCCATCACCGCCGACGGAGCGGAGCGCACCTGGAACCCGAGCGTGTGGGCACACACTGCAGCTGCTCGGAGAGCAGAAGGGATTCCCGTGGAACTCGGCACATGGCAACACGCAGCGGTCCACATGCTAAAATTCCTCGCAAAAACCGCTACCGCACGTGTGCGGGGAATTGAGAGCTCAGGTAGCGTTTTGTCTCGCTCAGTGCCGCCGGTGCCTTCCTGCCATGCGGTAAGCACCGCTCGCGGAGATGGGTTTGCCAGACTCTCGAGCCCCCCGAGATGCCGAGGCACGCACCGCGGTTCTGCTCTCCGCACACTTCTGCTTCCCACCCACCCCTTTTTTGTACCCGGCCGTAGCGCCTCGCTCCACCCGCGGACCTCCGCTAACCGAAGGGGCCGGGAAGCCGATTCCAAGTTTCGGACCGCGGCACGTCGCGGCCAACTTACGGCTCCGAGGAGCGGGGACGGGGCTCGCCGCCCAACCCGGGGCGGCCGCCGCAGGCTCCGGGCGCAGTACACGCGGTGCCACCGCCTCCCCCGCCGCCCCCGGCGCGGCGCGCGGCGCACAGCGCTCGGA